>CAUYSK010075619.1:0-14750 GCA_963575035.1 Avahi laniger
GCTAATCAAAGAATCTCTGAATCCACCTGTGACTCATAAGCTCCTGCTTTAGCTATCCGGCCTTTCTGGGCCAGACCAACATAACCTCCATGTACAGATTTCCTGTAACTGCTGCTTTCCTGGAATGTACCCTGACTTGAAGAACCCTTGTTTGTAAGCCAGTGGGGAGTCCGGGTCTTAAGCTTTAGCGGCCCCCGCTCTTAAGCTTTAGCGGCCCGCTCTCCTTGTATGGTGCCAGGCAATAAAATGCCTCTTTCTCCTGCTGCAATCCTCGGCTTTGGTGTCTGGCTTTGCTATGCCAGGTGAGCCCACCTCAGTTTGGTTCAATAACAAAAGGAATGCGGAATGCGCTTTAAACACAGTGGCTCTCAGCAGGGTGGGATCCAGGATGAGCTGAGTTGAGGCATTCACCTTGCATGAAAAGTTTCAGTTGCTAAAAGACCTCACAGTGAAGAGAAATAAGATTTTAACACAATCTTTTGAAAAATCACACGAATGCAAAAAAAATCCATGATGAATCAAATATAAAAATTTTAAATGAAGACAGAATTGGTATTACTGATTTTTTCCTTTTGCCACAGGCCCAAATACAGTTCAACACAGCACCATTACTGATCTTTTCTTTATCTGGAGTTTGATAGTCTGTCCATCATGGATTTTTTGCATTTATTTTGAGTTTTTAAAAATATTGTATTAAAATATTATTTACACATTTTGCACCCAAGGGGAGTCCCTACTCCCCTCACCCTAGTTCTGGCCCTGGCTCTCAACATACAATCTCTATCCCTGGATACCGATGATAGTAATAACCTTTGGGTTTTACTGGCCATCATGTGCGTGGATATGTTACAAGTTGCCCCCAACACTTTGAGAAGCCCTCTACTCACCAGTTCCCTTGTTGCAACTGAGACTGTGTCCTACTGGATACAAGGCATTGAGGGAACCAAACACGCAGATGGTGTATAAAGAACGCCTTTCAGATTCCCTGTGGACTAAAGAATGGATAATTCCCACAGCCCAGAAGCAACTCATTGCTCAGCTATGTATTTCTTATTATGACTTCCTTAATAAAAATGCAAACAGATTGAGGACTTCAGCACACAAACAAATACTGTACCTCTGCATATTCAGCAAAATATTTTAACAATAATGTCAGCAAATGTCCTTTTAGAGTCTCTCAGAAACATCCAACTCAGCCAGTGACTCAGAAATGAAACTTGCAGGAGAATCTCACAATGAGGGAGTGTGACGAACACCATGGAGCTGATGTCAAGCTTTGGCCACGCAGAGCACACAGCTCTGAGAGGCGAGGGGACAGGAAAAGTTGTGTTTACTGAGCTGCTGCAGTGCATGTGCCCAGCACTGTTAGGACCCTCTGCCTCTGACACTACGTAATCGAGTGGGGGAAATGGAAATTATAGAATGTGTAATTTAGAGTGCAGTGGGCAAGATTTGAAGAGCAAGAGGTGACAGATACAAGAGCCTAGACCGAGGAAGCACTTACAGGAGAAGATGAATTAGTAATCGCACAAGAAGTGGGGTCATGCCTCATGGTAGACACCTGATGCTGGACCCAGTGACTGTAGACCTCTGACCGATAACGGCCCAGGTGAGTGGGACCCTCAAGGGCCTTGCTTTCTACCCTCCTGGGTCTTTTCAGACAACACTCCTTCCTACAGTTGTAGTTGTGAGATCACAATGGGCACGAGGGGATGGGGCAGAATTCCACATGTGAGCTGAAGGAGAGATTACAAGAGCACAGCCACACCCCAGGAGGCTGAGGGACTATGGCCCTCTCAGCTCCAGCGTCGTGCTCCCAAACGCTGAGGGGAGTGCTCAGCACTTGGGGGATTCTTCTGGCCAAGTTGGGTTCTGCAGGTCTGCAGTGGCTCCAAGTGAGAGGAAAGCAAAAGCCCTGGGTGACACACAGTCTGGATGGGGAGCTCAGGGTCCATTCATATGTGCTACCTCATCTCTTTCACACAGCAATCGACAAGGAGGGAATTGTTATCTGTAGAGGACACCTGTGTCTGGGAACGGTTCCTTGTTGTTTTTCTCAAGAACATGTCTGTGGCCTTGCACGCAAGTCCAGAGCGCCCTAACCCTGCAAACAGGAGGGGCTAGAGAGTTTAGATGCAAACATCTGCTCGAAACAACAAGGAACAGAGACATGTTGAGTCGGAACAGTGTGGGAACAAAGAAATTGCAGTGGGACAGTTGCCAAACAGGCTGTGTTATAAATAAAAAAACTACAGCAAGAAGTTTTTGCTGCAGTCATGTACCATCTTTATGTGTGTCTGTGTATTTTTGTCTCTGTGTTCATTCCTCGGCCCCAAGAAACGGGCCACTGCAGTTATCCCTAAATTACAGAGGAGGAAGCAAGTTCATAAAGGCTTGTTGCCTTGTCTAAAGTTATGCAATAAATAAATGACACAGAGAAGACCCGAATATAGTCTGTTTGACCTCAAAGACCATGATCTTTTCACCATATGATGCAGCCTTCAAAACTTCTATTTCAAAAGTATTTAAAACAGAAACAAATACTCAAGTCAGTAAGGCCATTTGAGAATAAAGAATTCTTGTAAGCAAAGAGCAACAATAAAAAAAATCAAGCACCAAACTGGCAAAAGGTCAATAAAACCCAGTGGCTTCGAATTAGATTGACACGACAAAGTAACAGATACCAATGGAGCCCTTGAAGATGCTTCGAATTCACAATACCTTGATTTCAACAGTGGGAAGACACCAACTTCAAATTCAAAGATACCAATTCAGGATGCTTAGAAGAAATAAAGGCAATATTAGGATATCACTGAAGCTTTGCTTTATAGCCTATCTTTTGCATGCTATGTTGTTGTGAAAGATTTTAAAGCTTTGCTCTTGTTTTGCAAACACATTTCATTGCCTTCAGGTTGGAATTAAACACCAAATATATAAGCCACAAATATATTTAGACTTTGGACTGAAGGATTAGATATTTCAGGGACTTCACAGTAAAGTTTCCAAAATTTAATTCTACAAAACAGAAAATCAACATTTTTATCTAGTGATTTGGGCATAAATAAGATTTCATTTCTACTATCAGTCAGGAAGATGAATTAAAGTAGGTAATGTTTCAATAAAAATGTGAACAAAGCCTGTGGCCACCACGAAAATGTATTTTACAGCCCCCAGGTACAAGGAGTGTAACTGGGCAAGAGCCCAGCCACTTGTTCTGGAATTCATTGCCAGTTTGAGCCAACGCAGCACTTGCCATGGCTGTTTGCAGCCAGCAACCGAGCACAGAAGGATTCTAAGGCGGGCCTGTTTTGGGGGGACATGGGACTCCTCTGACAGCCAACTGTGTCCCCAGGACCCCTTGAGTCTTGCTGAACCTTCACTAGGACAGCATGGGGTCCGCATGTCTCCCACCCAGTCCTTCTTCCCTCTTTCCCTCGTTCAAGGCCAGGCTTGCAATGCGATCTGACAGCTCTCCCAGCTTTTCCCAGCTAAATCCCCATTTTCTCTGTTTTGTCACCCAACAAAATCCTTGAATGTTTAATCCTGTTTTGGTGTCTGATTCTCAAAGGACATGGACCAACAGAGAACATAAACAGGAAGAACATCTATGATAACTTATTTTCTTGAATTTTGTATTTCTTTCTGAAGTTTTAGCACTCAATATAGTTCCTTTTACACAGTACATAGTTAAATTTGTCAAAAGAACAAATGAGTCAATGAATAGTATAGTAAAAAATGTGTGGAATATATAGTTTCTAATTGCTACTAAAACTTACATAGTTGTTGTGATCTTCCTTTCTTACAGTGTTTTATTCACAGAGGATCACAAATATGTCTAAAGGAATCTTTGTTTTGAAAAAATGTTCCTGGCCCAACACAGTGGCTCACACCTGTAATCCCAGCTCTTTGGAAGGCTGGAGCAGGAGGATCATTTGAGGTCAGGAATTCAAGACCAACCTGGCAATATAGCAAGATCTTGTCTCTACAAAAAATAAATTTAAAAAATTAGCCAGGCATGTGCTGGTGCATGCCTATAGTCTCAGCTACTCAGGAAGCTGAGGCAGGAGGATCTCTTGAGCCCAGGAGTTCAAGGCTGCAATGAGCTATAATCACATCACTGCAGCCTGGGTAACAGAGAGACCCTGTCTCTGAAAAAAAAAAAAAAGTGTTTCTAATAGTAACTGAAGGACAAATACATTTTAGGTATTATCAAAAAGTATTTCAATTCACTTCAGTACAGATAGTGCAATAGATCAACGTATATTACAAGTACTTTTGTTACCTTACTTTTTCTTGTCATTTGTAGCATCATCATGTTCTAAATATATGGCTTGGAACCAACCCTTCATTTTCCAGAATAGCATAAAAACATCAAATCTATGTTACCACCAGTCAAGTGGGTGTGTTGGAAATCGTGCTGGAGACTTTACTCTCCTGATCACAGTGCTTTCATCCTTCCTGGCAATTCTAGGGTGCTCACTAAGGGCTACATGTTATCATAGTTATCACGGTTTAGCCTAAGCAGAAAATAAAGGTCCCTTGAGTGCTTACCTTATGGCTTTTAATAAAGTGCTTTCTCACTTTCATACAAGCTAGACGAAGTTAATTAGCTTGGCTATGAGAAGCTGTTCCCTGTCCTCTTTCCCCTCCAAGCACTAATTAATATTAATGAGTAAAGGGATAACATTACTAAGTGCTCCTCTAATTGTACTAGTCGATCATTTGCATAGGATGATCCTGAAATCCAGATAAACAGGACTAAACGTGCACTATCGGCTGTGAGAGTTGCCAGACCTTGCCGTAGATTTCGCTGGAAACCCTGATAACAGGGCTATCCCCACCTGTAGGGGTGGATTTAAGAGGATTATCGTCCGGGAACCTATTGATTTACTAACAGTGATGTTCCCGCTGTCCCTTCCTCCTCACTGCTTTCATTTCCCCCTCCTGTTTGGCAGGGAAGAGCAGTGAGATTGGAGCTTCTGCTATGTGAATTCTTTTAACTCTTTAGACGCAAAGGCTTTAGGCTTTTATTCCAACCCTCCATGAGGCTAAGAAGACAAAAGAAAGCACCATATTTTTTCTCAAAGGGAAGCCCTTGATGGAAGATGTCAAAGAATGTGATAAAACAGAAAGCTGCTCAGGAGCTTTGAGAGATGATGTCAAGATTTGTAAAAAGCAAGGCCCAAGCGCCTTTGGCTGCTCCTGTAGGCAGCTGAAAGTCATCTTCTGCAAATGTCTCAAGCCCAGTTTGAGTTAAGAAGGTGTTTTCAGCATATTAATTAGGCTGCTGAGCCTTGAGACAAAGGAAACCCATGTCTCCAGGGAATTACATCACGCAATTGTCTAACCACCTTCACTTCTTACTGCTGGTACCACCGGGATGAAATCAAACCCAGACACGTTTCATAAGAATTAAACATGACTACTCTCCCCTCGCGTATTAAGACGAGGCAGTTGGTGGAGGTGCTGGTTCAAAAAAATGAGAAAAGAATGTAAGAAAATGAATATATAGCCATCTTTTAAAAGGAAATCTATTGTGTTCAAATAAAAAAATTTATCCGTAGTGAAATGTATAAATAGTCACAAAAGCTACATTTGTATTTGATAAGAAGCTTTATAAACAGTGGGAAGGTCTTACATACACATACTTGGAGGATTTTAAGCATCTTGGTTAGCAAGACAAATACAAAGACTATGTGGTTGACTGACAGAATCAGGGGAAAAAATGAGTTTCAGTTACATTAACAAGTAATTAAGGATATGGCCAGTATGCACCCACATGGCGGAGAGTCTCCACGATATTTAAGCTCTGCCTGTCTCTTTCACAAATGTCCTTGTTACAGATCCTGGCCTCATCGGGAAAGCCGCACAAAAATGAGGAGATCCTTAATAGTGGGGGACGGAGTTTGACAAGGGTTCAAGGAAGGGTCTCAGGGTTATAAATAAAAACAATGGAATGAGGCTCGGGCAGTGCAGATCTGCTGTGGATCCCACAACCGTGTTCCAGAAGCTTCCTTAACAACTTCATAGTTGCTACTTTACAGCAAGTAACCTAGGATGGGGAGACTTTGGAGCTCCGCTGGAGAGATGGCATTTGTGAACTGTCTTTGCTAGCAATTTAAAGAGTCTTCCTGCCCCTTGCTAAGTCCAGAAGCGTTTAGAACAGGTGGCCAGGGGAAGGGAGTTAACACTTCAACCCATTTTCTTTTCTACCCTCTGAATTGCTATTTGGACAGAGCTGGTCTATAGCTCACAAGGAAAGTCTAACCCCAAATATTCTTGAAAAGAAAAAGGACTATGTAGAATACACATTTATTTACACTAAATGCTAATGATCCAAGCATTCCTTTACTGAAAAATATTTTTTTCTCTATGGCATGCTAAAATAATTCCTAACAATGCCCCCTGAGGTCAGAGTTAGCCAAATAAATGACCAGCCGCAAAGGATAATTTCAGGGGCTATAGAATTTTTCTCCTGTCCTACCGCCCTTTATGCCACAATTAAAGACAAAGGTTAAAAAGCAGTTATTCCCGAGAGAGGGTGAATCATATTAAATAAGCGACATTAAACCTCCACTTCCACAAAGGAAAAGATGAAAAAGCCCTTCACATGCCTTTGTGCTTTTTTTTGTTCATGTGTTGGAATTCTCCTCCTTCTTATTGTTTTCCTATTAAATTCTTACTCGAGATTTTGACCGAACTAAATAAAATCTACATTCAGTAGATGTATCTGTTTGCCCTTCAATCCATTACCAGTGGCGTTGCCCTTAGTGTTCCTGTGTGCGAAACACCACGTCCTCGTCGCCAGATCCAGCGCTCTGTATTCAGGTCCCAGCCAGCAGGAACTTGGCCACAGCGGAGCTTCGCACAGACTTTTACGGAAGGTAAAATTCTGCCTTTCCTTGGCTTCTGCAACACCATTCTCCCCCGCTTTCTAGCCTACTTTTGTAACAATATTTTTATGTAAAAGTCCCAACCCCAAGACTCGGGTTTTTAATGGAAGGAAGGAAGAAATCTGAACGGAGTGCCCTCCGCGACTCTTCCCTGGCTGACAGCAAGGAAAGAAGCCTGTGGCGGCGGCGTGTGTGTGTGTGTGTGTGTGTGTGTGTGTGTGTGTGTGTGTGTATGCGCGTGCGTGTGCATGCCCCTGCACACCCGTGCGCATATGCGCATTCACGTAGATAGGAGTCTGCGAATGCCAGACCAGCTATCCAACTATTTCTCTCCATTTCTAAAATGAGGGGATTTGGGGGACTAGATGAAAAATTGCTTCTCAAGAAGGTCTATGAACTCTGGTCCCAGAGTTCTTAAAAGATCTTAACATTTGGGTGTCATGGTTACATCTCCCCAACATCTCATCCTTCGCCTCCACCCTTTGCCCCTCCCCACACATTTCAAATAAGAATTCCAGGACATCCAGCCCCCTCTCCCCCGCAGAGGAAGTGGACTTCTAGTACCTTGTTAAGGCCTAGACCTTGTCTCACAGTTAATCTGCCTGCCTTGCAGGTTGTTGTGGGCCAGAAACAGGGCGGCACAGCCGTGCGCACCGTTAGGCTCCCCACGCAGGCTGCTGCACCCCTGAAGAATCCTGGAATATCAATGGAGAAGCCATCATTGAGATGACACACGGGGTTTTTTTAGGACTCAGTGTGCGGCATTTACCATTACTTAGGCTGTTCTACCGGAGATTTCAAGAGTGAGAGCCCTAAGTAGAGTGTCACTTCTCTCCTGCATTCTAGGACACAATTGGTCATCTGAAACCCCTGTTCACCTGAGCTCATCTGCAGGCGGGCCATTTACAGAGGCATTTAACATGCAGCAAAGTAACCCCAACCACCTTCCCTTTCTTCAATGCAGATTCCTGGAAAGAGTGAAAATCCATTACTGACCAGAAGTATATACATGTTTGCCCAAAAATATGGTTTATGGACATAAAGTCACTGCAAAGAATTCTTAGTCCTCCTTAGGCATGTTGGTTCCTGAGTCAGAGGTACCACATGGCAGTAATCGGGCCACCTTCAAGTACCAGAACTCCAGAAGTCTGTCTGGGTTCAAATCCCAACTCCACCACTTACTCACTGGGGACTTTTAGGGAAATTATTTTATATTTTCATGCCTCTGTTAACTCATCTAAAAACTGGAATAATAATATCTACCTCATATATTTTTGTATGAATTAAATGATTTAATAAATCTAAAGTGCTTAGATTTACATTGTAAGTACCGTATAAGAGTTAACCATTTATTATTATTACCGCTGCTGCTGCTATTTCAATAGAGGCTTTCTGAATATAAGCATCCAACATTCAGGTTAGAAAAAAGGAGAATCAGGCCGATATACCCAGAAACAAAAACAAATCACCTATGAGGGAAGTAGAAACAAGAAGTTTTAGAACATCACATTTGCTTGCTCAAGGGATTTTTCTGAAATTTCAGTTCTTCATAGGCTCCCAAGTCTTAGTAGACATAATACAGTGATACGAATGGTTTTGTTTGTTAAAAGTTGTCACACTTGGGGCTTCTCCTGAGCTAAGATGACCTAGGTTCATTATGTTCATCTTTTAAAAAGTGATAAAATAATGAAAATTTTATAAGTGTTTGCAATATACGCTCCTGCCATGGTAAAGCTCCATTGCTAAAGTGATAGTGACAAGGACGGCAGGAGCACAGACCGGGGCTCTTCTCCCCTCCCCCCTTCCATTCTTCCTCGAGTGCCCCTTACTGCGGAACCTAAAGGGAAGCCATCTGGCAAAGGAGAAATGTAGCTCGCAGAGACTTAGCCCAGTAATTCATAGCAGAGTATAGAGGGCTGAGCTTGAAACAAGAGACAATAGCTTAATAATACAGCCATATGTGTATAAAATATTTATATTAATGTTTAATATACTAATATATTAAATACTTAATATTTAGGGTTTTTTTTTTTTTTTTTAATTTATAGACAGGCTCTTGCTCTGTTGCCCAAGCTAGATTCGAACTCCTGGGCTTAAATGTTCCTTCCGCCTCAGCCTCCCGCTGGGACCACACCTGGCTCTAGAATATTTTGAATATTTAATTATTTGATAACATTAAAGAAGACTTAACTAAATGGATAAATATACTATTTTCGTGGAGAGGATGTCACGTTCCAAAAATTTATCTGTAGATTCATTATAATTCCAATCAAAATCCCAACAAGTTTATTTTGGGGGGAACTTGTCAAAATAAGATTCTGAAATTTATGTAGAAAAGCAAAAACCCAAGAAAAGTGAAGCCGTTCATTAAGAAAAATACCAAAATATCAGATTATTATTTTGGAAATGTTTCTAAGTTACTGAGGTGTAATTTATGTACAGTAAAATTTGGCCCTTTTAATTGCTCAAATCTGAATTTTGACAACTGTATATAGTCATATAATCCTCAAGACAATCAAGATATAGATTATTTCTACTACCTCTCCCCCTCTCAAATTTTCTGGTGTCTCCTGTCTATCCCTTCCCCCATTCCCACCCTTGGCAAACTCCTACCTGACTTCTGTCTTTATAGTTTTGACATTTCTAAACTGGTAACTTTTAAAACAAGTTTTTGATACAGAATTAAACATACTGACCAAGGCAAAGAAATAAAGAGCCCAGAAACAGACCAATGCATGTAAAGAAACTTGACGTAACAGAGTTGGAATTGCCCATCAACAGGAGAAGGATAGATTTGTCAGTCAATGGTGCAGAGATAATTGGCTTGTCCACACGGAAAAAATGCAATTGAATTTCTCTGTCAAACCATATAAAAAATTTAATGGATTGCTGACTTACATATAAAAGGTACATGACAATGCATATATTTTTTTTAACTTTTAAAAGAAAACATAGGATGCTATCTTTCTGACTTTGAGAAAGGAAAATATTTCTTAAACCAGATCCAAAAACCATTAACATAGAAGACTAAAAAAGTGAAAGACATTAAAATTAAGACTTACTGTTCTTCAAAAGACAGCACAATGAAAATAAAAAGACAAGCCACAATCTGAGAGAAGATACTTGCAACACATATTACTGGTGAAAGATTAAAATCCATAAGTATAAAATTCTTATGATCTAATCACAAAAAAAAGAGACAACCTAATGGGGAAGTGGATAAAGCATGAAAAGGCACTCTGCAGAGAAGGGCACAGAAATGGCTCATAGATGGATGACAGACAGAGAAAGGTAGGTTGATAGAGAGAGCCTGAGAGCGAGTGAGCACAGGACAGATAAGAAGGGAAATACAAAGCAAGAACACATTTTATTAAATGGATAAATACATAAGCTCAGAGAGAACGTAAAAGAATGAAAATGCATGCTATTGATGGGAGAGTCAATTACTTAAAAAAGCTGAACACTTTGAGTTTCCTACAATCCAGAAATTCCACTCCTGGGTATATTTTCATTAATACATATTCTAGAAGTCACGTACAAAATCATTCATGGCAGCATTATTTGATATCTTAAAACACTGGAGAAAAACCCAGATATCCATTGACAAGAGAATGAATACATTTATTACAGAATATTCACATGACATAGCATACAATAGTATCCATTTATCTGTAGATTTATGGAATAAAACTTAGACATAATTATTCAACTTAAAATGGTAAATAAATAAAAACCAAATTCTAGAGGACTAAATGTACTGTCACTTTTTTAAAGGTTCAAGAACAAATGAAGGTAAAGAACACAACATTTAGAAATCTATGCATATATAGAAAACTATAAAGATTTCCCAGTCGTGGCTACCTCTGGTTGGGGAGGAGGTAGGTTAGTGAGGCTCAAGTAACTCCAGTGATACTGGGAAGACCTTAGTTCACAATCTGAGTAGTGGATACACAGGTGTTCATTTTATTATTATGCTTATTGTTTAAGAAAATGTTACATAGATTCAACTATTACCCAATAAAAGCAAGTAAGTGAGAGGCTTTACTTTAAAAAAAGGGGGAGGTATCAGACTTTAAACTATAGTTACTAGTATTTGTTCTAAAATATCTTGAAAAATATTAAACATTTAGAAATTTAAATTTGCATTGCATAAAGATTAATCTCTTGTTTAAGTAGTCAATAATGTTACCTCTGAAGCTGTCAGTGCACACCAGAGTGGGTAAGAATCTGTAGATGTGGTTAACTTTTGAAATTGTATAATACTGTGCTCTGAAAACTTCAGAGGGCTATAGAGAAAAAAGTGCCTTATTTTTGATAGAGTATTAAATTTTCTGTGTTAAAACTATGGAAAACAATCTTCCTCTGCATTCTTTTTTTGAAAATACTGATGCTTTGGGGACATAATTACCATTTCCCTTGCACTTCTCTTTTCTTAAAATAAGGTTTTTTTTACAATAAATATTTACCTGTTGGCCCAAATCTGTCAAAACCTGGTTTAATATTCTTTTTAAGTTCCTGTGAAAAATACCAGCATACAAATTCATTTTCGTGCCATGATTACTCTATGGATCAATGAGTATAACAGATTAAGTGTGAAGTTAGTATAAACTGCATTATCTTTGAGGGTTTTTAAAAATTATATCTCTACTTGGGCAGCAAAAGAAAAAATTAGCTCCATATCTGACATAAAATATAGCTTAGAATATAATTAAGATTATTATCATTTTTGAGACAGAGTCTCACTCTGTCACCCAGGCTGGAGGGTAGTCGCATGATCATAGCTCACTGCAACCTGGAACTCCTAGACTCAAGCCTTCCTCCTGCCTCAGTCTCCCGAGTAACTAAGACTACAGGTACGTGCTACCCCATGCATAGCTAATTTTTTTATTTTCTGTAGAGACAGAGTCTCACTATGTTGCCCAGGCTGGTCTTAAACTTCAGCCCTCAAACAATCCCCATGTCAGCCTCCCAAAGAACTGGGATTGCAGGCGTGAGCCACCATGCCTGGCCAAGATGGTTCTTTAGGACATTAGTCCGCCATCTTCTCGGTTTGTTTGCTCTCTGAATAAAAGTCTCTTTCCTTGCCCCAACACCTTGTCTCTCAACTTACTGGCTGTCCTGAGGTGAGTGGTACAAGCTTAGACTCAATTACAAGAGATTGGTTAATGGGTACAAAATGCAGTGAAGTGGAAGGAATAAGTTCTAGTGTTTGACAGCACAGCAGAGTGACAATAGTTATCAATAACTTATTGTATATTTCAAAGCACATAGAAGAGAAGATTTAGAATGTTCTCAGCACAAAGAAATGATAAATGTTGGAGGTGATGAATACCCCAATTACCCTGACTTGATGAATACACACTGTATGCATGTACAGAAATGATACAGAAAAGTGACTCCCAATGCTGGGAACCCCTTGAAGTCCAAGTGGGACTTCTTTCTCACAAGAAGGCAATCAGAAGGGAGCTCAAAGTATAAAGCAAAGGGAGATTTATTCAGAAACTATAGAAAGTCTACTCCACAGACAGAGCAGAGGCTAGTTCTCCCTGCAGAAGAGAACTGGCCCCATGGTTCTTTTTAAGTCCCTCTGTTTAAGCAATGGCATAATTATAGGCTAAACGAGGGGAGGAATATTCATGAAGGGTGATGTTTTCCTGAAATTAAGGTGATACCCTCCTTTTGACTAAATATGGTCAAACAGAAAGTGGCTTTGGGTGCATCATGGGAGTGGGAGATTCCCTTAGAAACTTTTATGGTAATAAAGTGTATAATAAGCTATAAGGTCAATAGGTGGTCAATGTCTCCACCATCTTGGTTCTAACTGGTTGGAACTTGCCCTGCCTCCATCCTGTTTTGATAAAGGTAGTTTGAAACTTTGCTTTGAGACTTTCTGACTCAGTTAGGCAATGCTGCAGCGATGCCCAAAGCAGTGCCCAAAGAAAGACCTGTCTCAAAAATATCACTTGAACCCCATAAACATGTGCAATTATTATGTATCGATAAGAAAAAATAGCTCCAAAATCTTTCTTGTGGTCTCTGAGTCACACCAGCAATCAGAGATATGCTATTATTCAAAGCTTCATGATCTCTTGACAATGTTGCATCACTAAAAGGTCTTCCCACAGCCTGGCCTCGTGGGTGTATATTGGTTAATCTCCCCAGGGTGACACATGCCAGTCCCTTGTGAGGCCTGAGCAATTCTCTCCAGCTCCCAGGTATTGAGAGAGAGGGGGCTCACTTCCATTCCTCTCACTCTCCTCAGAGATGCTCTTCCAACCTGAGTACTGTTCCTCAAACTCTAAGTGCATATAGAAATCATAGCCACCAGAAAAACAGGAGTATCATAGTGATGGTGGCAGGGTGCATCCAGGTGGCTGTAGTTCCCATAAATTAAAAGTTCCCTTTGGTAGTATTGCACGCTAGATATATCATAGTTTTACATAAAAAAATCATTCTAACAGATTCTTGTCCATGGATGTAAAGCTTAAGAGCGAGAGAGATCAAAGAAAATTAACTCTTAATCCAACCCTTCAGAGTTGCTGCCCATTACTCAGCCTCTGGCTGTATCTCTGGAGCAGGGGGAGACAAATATGAGCCAATGTATGTCAATATATCCAAAAGTACAGTTTCAGGTGCATTACCTGGTGTTATCCCACTGCGTAACATCATGTTTGGCACATGGTCAGTACTGAATACATATTTTCTGGGTATATTCTGTAGGAAACAGAGATCAACAGGTGGTAAAAATGGTAGGGAAACGATGTGATTATATCTATGCTTCTGTAAAATCTTTCATTGGATGTATCAACTCGATGTGGTAGATAACGGAAGCAGAAAGACCAAAATATCTTTTAACATTTACAGTTGGTCCTTCTTATTTGAAGATTCCAAATTTATGGATTCCACCACTAGCTAACATTTATTTGTAACCCCAAAGCCAAAACCTGTAGCACATTCAAGATCATTCGTGGGCATGTGCAGAATAGCAAACAATTTGAGTTACCCAGTGTACATGTTCCCTGCTGAGGCTGAACAAGTCAACACTCTGCTTTCTTGTTTCAGTTCTCATACCATAAACAAGTTTTCTACTCACAGTCTATTTGTGTCACATTTTTCATGTGTTTTTGCATTTTGATGCTGATTTTGCTGTTTTAAATGGCCCCCACCAGGGATAGCGCTAAGGTGCTGTCTAGTGCTCCTAAGCACAAACAGGCTGTGATATGGCTCACGGCAAAAATATGTGTGTATTTGAACTCCCTCCAGGCATGAGTTATAGGGTTGTTGACCATGAGTGCATGTTAATGGATCAACAATAGATAAGGTGTCTTTAAACAGAAACACACACAAAATACGGTTATGTATGGATTAACTGACGAAAATGCTGTGACCAGAGGCTCGCAGGAACCTAACTCCTTATTTCCCCTAGGAACAATCGTTCAGTATTCACTAACTGACTTTAAAAAACATCACTTCTGTGAATCACAAGACCAGATTGTATGACCATATAAATATTTCACCTGCTATTTTTATTTGAAAATCTGGCACCACCATCTATGGATAGTGAAGAGAGTCAGAAAGCAAGTTAAAAAATATAAGAGTTGGGCCGGGCGCCGTGGCTCACGCCTGTAATCCTAGCTTTCTGTGAGGCTGAAGCAGGTGGATTGTTTGAGCTCAGGAGTTTGAAACCAGCCTGAGCAAGAACGAGACTCCGTCTCTACTAAAAATAGAAAGAAATTAATCGGACAACTAAAAATATATAGAAAAAATTAGCCGGGCATGGTGGTGCATGCCTGTAGTCCCAGCTACTCGGGAGGCTGAGGCAGAAGGATTGCTTGAGCCCAGGAGTGTGAGGTTGCT
>CAUYSK010075620.1:0-17897 GCA_963575035.1 Avahi laniger
CCAGCTACTCGGGAGGCTGAGGCAGTAGGATTGCTTGAGCCTAGGAGTTTGAGGTTGCTGTGAGCTAGGCTGATGCCACGGCACTCACTCTAGCCCGGGCAACAGAGTGAGACTCTGTCTCAAAAAAAAAAAAAAAAAAAACAATCCATAGGCAACAAAAACCCCCTTATTAGTCCCCTTTGTTTTAGATTTTGTTGCTTAGGAGTAGAGGCTAAAGCAGAAGTTCAACTGCATGTGATTTATTTAAGCGAAAAGGACCCAGACTAGGGTGACAAGAGTGCAGCAGCTGAGCCATAAAATTTTAGGAGGCACTCATTCTGCTCCTAAAAGTGCTGTGCCGCTTGCTTGACCCGACAGTGAATGCCTCCTTATGTTTTGTGCTCTAGGCACTTCACCGTCCTCACTTATGTCCGGATCCTGGGCTAAACTCTTCAAGACAAACTTTTAATGGAAGAAGTGAAACAAGACAGTGAAAGTGAAAAAGCCAGTCAAGAATGTGGTCCCAGGCAATGTCTAGCCTTGATCCGATCCATGGCAGAAGAGGCAATCTGGGGCATAAATTGTTTGACAGAATGGTGCAAAGGAGCTGGGCTTTTGTGCCCCCTGTATCAGCAAGCCACGGACTGCCCCTGAGGAGGGCACAGGTAGAAGCTGTCACCTGCAGCTCTTGCAGCAGCTGGGGGCTTGGTGCGCTGGTGGTTAAAAGGGCTCCAGATGGGGCCCTAATTGCATCTGTTACATCATCTGGAAAAAGAAGAATCTAATACAGATGCCCCTTGACTCACAATGGGGTAGGATCCATATTTTCAGCCCATCATAAGTTGAAACTATCGTTAAATCAAAAATGCATTTAATACACCTAACCTACTGATCGTCGTAGCTTATCCTAGCCTTGCGATCCCCAACGTCCAGGCTGCAGACAGGTATCAGTCCGTGGCCTGTTAGGAACTGAGCCAAACAACAGGAGATGAGCAGTGAGCAACTAAACAAAGCTTCATCTGTATTTACAGCCACTCCCCATGACTTGGATCACCGCCTGAGCTCTGCCTCCTGTCAGATCAGTGGGGGCATTAGATTCTTGTAAGAGCACAAACCCTGCTGTAAACTGCGCATACAAGGGATCCAGGTTGCATGCTACTTATGAGATTGACATGCCTGATGCTCTGAGGTGGAGCCAGGCAGTGATGCTAGCACTGGGGCGCGGCTGCAAATACAGATTATCATTAGCAGAGAGGTTTGGCTGCACAATAAATGTGATGTGCTTGAATCATTCCAAAACTGTCCACTGCCCCAATCCCCCAAACCCCCAGTCTGTGGGAAAATTGTCTTCCATGAAACTGGTCCCTCATGCCAAAAAGGTTGGGGACCGCTGTCCTAGCCTACCTTACAAACGTGCTCAGAACATAGCCTGCAGTTGGGCAAAATCATGTAACACAAAGCCTATTTTATAATGAAGTATTAGATATCTCATGTAATTTATTGAATACTGTACTGAAAGTGAAAAATATAATGGTTGTATGGATACTGGAAGTATGGTTTCTACTAAATGTGAATCACTTTTGCTCCATCCTAAAGTCGAAATGTCGTAAGTCAAACCACCATAAGGCAAGGGACCATCTCTACTTACGGAGACAGCAAGTGTTTGGTTTTTGGGTCTCTGGGGAAGTCCTCATTTGTGGCATCATTTTCCTGGTGTACATCCTTCCACCATGGCTGATTCTGAGCCATCAGCATGGTCAGTGAAGGTGGAGTTAGGAAGAGAAGCTCACAACCAGCTCTGGCTGACTCCAGCACCTCATTCCGTGCGAGCTACTTAGCCAGAGCCACACAGGGAGACAGAATTCAATCTCATGCAGTCTTACTCCACACATTAAGACATAGCCGCAGTGCTACATGGAGCACAAATCGGCAAAGTTTTCCTGTAAAAAGCCAGATAGTAAATATTTTCTGCTCTGTGCTCTCTGTTGCAACTACTCAATTCTGCTGCCGAAGGGGAAAGCAGCCCTAGACAATACGCTAAAGAAGAACGTGGCTGTGTTCCAACTGAACTCTATTTACAAAAACAGGCAGTGGGTCAGATTCAGCCCAGGGGTTGCATTTTGCCAACATCTGCTATAGATGTGATTTAATTATTTTTATAATAAATAGCATCTGCTATTTGATTATTGAGCTGAGCCAGCACTAGAGTGAGGCAAGAGAGGCGTGTCCAGGACAGAACGTTTAAGGAGACACTTCCATGACCCTGAAAGTGAAAGACTCCTTAAATTTTGTGCCCTGGGTGCCTCTCTTGCCTTACGCTTGGCCTTGCCCTGTTATTGAGTCATTTGAACCAGATTTATATAGGTGTAGTGATCAGGGTTCGGTTGTTCAAAACCAACTATATGAGCATGCAGGGATTTAACACATGGAATTAGGAGCTTGCAAAACTGTTGGCAGGGCTAACGCAGCAGGAAAGACAAGGAGACCACACTGACAAACTGGCTTACCAGGGGAGCCTCTACACCTGCTCACTCAAGAATGTGGGAAACCTGGAAGCTGCCCATGAAACTGCTGAGTGCAAAGACACAGTGACATAGGCATGATCCAGCATCAGGGCCACCACCACGGCCACTCCATACCCAGGAACTTTAGTGACCAGCACTAGGACACCACCTTCCAAATGGCACCTCCGCTAACTCAGTTTTCTTCCAGAACCCTAGCTGCAAGAGAGTCTGGAAATCACGGATTTTAGCTATCCAGCTGGTGACATAAGAAAAAAAGTAAAATGTGTGCTAGTGACAATTGACCACATGCACCGTAATAGGGCATCCTAAGAGTAATTATCAAACAGGCATAAGACTCTCCTCTGACAAATTCAATTCCCACCAGAAGTTCCTGCTAATAAAGGGAACGCCATTCCTTCCTCCTCCCCTGCCAACCCCCACCGTCCCCGCAACATGCATGTGATGGAATACGTGATAGAGATCAAAAGTTTACAGCTAAGGGCTGGAGGATGAGCATGTGAGATGCAGAGAAGAATTACAGCAGGGATAAAGAATTGGGTCAAGGAATACTGGGAGTGGTAGCAACCAGTAGGAGAGGAAGGAATGAAATTGGCAGCCCTATAGGTCAGTAGAAGGCTGGCAGTTGCTAAGGAGTGAATGCAAAAGAAAAGCTGAGAACGTCTTCCATGGGTCATTTGTCTTAAAGGAACCATTGCCTCGTGACCACCAAATCTATTGCTAATGGAGGAAAAATTCAGGCATCATTCCCTGAGTCAGAGTTGTGTGCAATTAACTAAGTGTGTTCCAAATACACAGTGCTCTGTGGACTGTGATTCATAATCATTTCCATGGGAAAACAAAATTTATGAGTTTTTATTTCCTTTTAAAACGTTTTATATTCTGATATATAATCTATATAAACATATATGTTATATATATGTAAATATGAATTATAATATTGAAATAAATGTTCATAAATCCACCACCTAACAAAGGAACTAGACAGCTGAAGCTACTTGTGTATGTTTTCCGGATACTTCTGACTCTTTCCTCCTCTTTATTCCTAAAGAATCATTATCCCAAAGTTTATAAATTTTATTTTCCTGCTTTAAAAAAATGTTCAGTGTTATCACATGTGTATACAATCCAAAATAATTCCAAGTTTACACACTTCAATTTATTTCTGATTGATAGAAATTAATGTTCTTGTTAACAAATACCTTTCAAAATCTATTTATTGGAATCAGAAAATGAACAAAAGTCCTGGGTAGCTCCAAGAAGAATAGGAAAAAGAAAACCAGATGCCTTCCATGACAGCTTAATTCACCTTATAATTTGAGCAAGTTTTTATTTGTTTAAAAAAAATAGTTTAATCATAAAATCCTTTTAGACGTGCTAGCCTACTAAAACAGTGGCTAATTTTAACTGTTTTTCACAATTGCTGAGCCCGTCACAGAGTTAATGAAATTAAGCTTCCTTCATTTCTCTCAAATTCCCCCCACAAAGAAGAGCTGTAACATACAAAATGCAGCATAAATACCAGGCTGGTTTTCAGGACTCAAGCCATCACTGATTTGTCACACTGCCTCTTAACAACATATTTGTATTTTGTAAAATGTATAATTTTTTTCAGCCCCTGAACAAATATATTTACATAACTGTGTCTAACGAGAAATTACATTTAACTTCTCAGAAATGACAATAACTAAAACCTGAACTGCCAATTCCACTTCATTAGTGTGGTAGAAACGCATTCCAAATGTTAATAAAAATTCCAACATGCTGATAAATTAGAGCTTCTAAGGAGCATGTGACACCTTGGTTAATATATTCAACCTCAATTATATTTCTCTTCAGCACCCTGTTATCTGGAACCTTTGCTGGCAATCAGAGGTGCTGTTTTTCAGCGGCCAATTTTCTAGATAATGTAGCTTATCAACACTGTGGGTAAACTTGCCAATGGAATCAGGCTGCACTGAACCACACACACGCTAATTGCATCCCTTTTTTATGCATATTTACAGACTGTCACTTCAAAGAAATCAGTGGCCCATTGAGGCACCCAGTTAGCTGGAAGAATTGCCTCTTGCAAATGAAAATTAGCAAACAAGCTAGTGATAAATATGAAATGAACAAAGTATAAAAATACTGTTTTGTTCCGGAAACTTCCTTGTCATCCCAATTTATACTCCCAAATAGAAGGAGTTTTGAACATAGGATTTACCTTTTGTTTCAAAGGAAGACAGAAAGAATTTTCCTTAAACCCACTAACTAGGTAAAAGCCTATTAGCTTTTCCCTCTTCTCCCACGCCACCCCCACCCCAAATTTCTATTCACATAAACAGGTTATTAAATCCTGTATTAGATTTGCTTTGGAGTTTGAATAGACAAATGACATGTTAACACTTCAGAAACAATTAACCCTGGGAACTTAATTAAGTTCTTCTGACTTTAAGGAAGCACATTTCAAAATAATGTTTTTAAACTCTCTCAGTTTGCTCAAGAATAGCAATGCTTTCCTTCCCTGAAGTACTCATAAGTTCTACTTAACAGCAGAAAGCTGTGCTTGGCTATATATGGAAAAAGGTTATGCTGTTATGAGCCTGCTATAATAGGACTACCTTAGAGTGAGTATTAAAAAAAAAAAGAAAGAAAGAAAAAACAGGCACCAAAACATAACAATAATAGAAAACATTTTTCAAAAGCCCCAAACACTGAGCACACGTGAAAGAGAAGATGATTTTATAACTACGTCCTGGGAGCTTGGCATAATCCAGCACACTGAGATATGGGCTGTGTGTTTGTCTGAAGTCCTTTCCCCTGCTTTTTAGAATAATATTTAGAAATCGTTCACCGCTATAACAATGTTTTTAAGGCAGCGTTAGGTTTTTGGAAAGCATGTCATTTTAATATAAGCAGGTCATTTTAATATAATTGAAAATAAACCACATACCCATTAAACTGTAAATACTTTTAAAAGTCTTGTGCCAAACTGAACAATTTAGAGTGGCAAAACTCAACAAATAAATGGCACTTAAAGTCTTAGCTTACAGCTAAGGTTCAGTGAAACTTTATTTGGTTTAGAGTACTAAGTATCATTCCTGCTGTATGTCACAGTTCCAATAGACTCCTAAATTCCTCATCACTGACATTAGATATACAACATCGTTTGGGAGTTTTTGTTTGGTTTTGTTTTGTTTTACAGAGCATGAGCAACAACATAAATATTGATATGAAGACTGGGAAAACATTGCTATTTTAAGAAACACGCTACACCTACATGCCGACTGCTCAATTCTTATATGAATAAAGCAGAGTTCTTTAGTAAATTAGTGCTCATCTGTGTGCACTAATTTAGACAATTGTTTTACATCACTTTCCAAATTACAATGTAATTGCGCGTTTGTATGGCACGCAATTCCGTGCCGGGACTGGGAACTCCTTGAAGACAGCAATCAAGTTTTCCGGAAAGATGAATAAGACATAGACCCTACCATCGAGCAGTTCCTGGTATAGAGGAGTGAAAAGACACTTATACATCTATCATGGACCAGACAGAGGAACAAAGAGCGATGGGGTACAAAGAAGGGACCGGTTTATTCTGCCCAGGGGGATTGGGAAAGAAACCACGCAATAGATGACATTGGAATCAGACCTTAACAGATAAGTAAGATTTCACCCCCACAGGAAAAGGCATTTCAAGCAGATTGAAGCACACAAGCAAAACAGAAGGCACGAGAGTAAATGGACCATTCACGGAAGAGAGATGTTCAGGGATGCTAAAGTTTAGGCCGGGGTGGGGGGGGACGTGGGGGCGGACAGGAGCATCACACTGTGTACAGAAAGGAAGACATTTAAATTCCACGTATGACTATGTCACCTGTATCTTTTGTGCCTTTTTACTCTGGGGAAGGCAAAGTGATGGGAAGGTAATGTGAGCACTTCCGGAATCCAAAAGTGCTCATGAAGACTGATTGAAAATGTCTTAATTGAGGAAAAATTTATAACAATTTTAATTTTTTGAAGTTCACCTTTAGTGCTCTCAATATATATTCACACAGCACATAGATAAGGTTTGTCTATAATACAGTAAGACTGACTTCACAAGACGCAAGAAAATCTTATCGCATCATTCTATATGGGCACGTTGCAGAATGTGTCTCAATCACTTTTGAACCAAAGTAAATATTAATAAATATTGAACAATTTCCCTGTCTCCTAAAGGGGATAACTGAAATTTAGTTCAAGCTTTAGCTCTAAAAATGTTAGGAGGAAAAGACAGCAATTGTATCTAATGTAGCAGAGCCTTAAATGTTTCATCAAAAAACTTAATTTATTGAAAATTATTTTTAATTTTAACATTCAAAAAAACAGCTTTTGTGAATGGGCAAAAAAACCTAACAAAACATAAGCTACAAAATACCAAAGCTAGTCAGTTGTTTTCAGAGAAAATGTTTCAATTGATTAATATCATCATCTACTATTTCTTAACTATTATATAATATAGACATTGCTCTTAGAAAATAAAAGGGAAAATAATGATCATAATAATACTTTAGAAGCTAACAATTTTAGCATGCTCACTACCCGCCAGGAAGGGAGCTAGAGACTTGACTTACAAGATCCCGTCTAACATTCCTACAAAGTAGGTATTTTTAGTCCTATCTTTAATAAAAGAAGAAACTGAGATAATTTCTTTTGGCCAAGGTTGTCGGCTAGTTAATGGCAGAGCCAGGAGTCCACTCTAGGTCACACCCTTCCATGCCTATGGCTGTCACCAGTATAACATGCGGCCACTTTCTAAATAATACGACTGTTTCTCTTTTTTAAAATGAACTTGGCTGGATTCTTTTTGGAAAAGAAAGATCAAGAGGGAAGGAGAAGAACAAAGAATGAAGGAAAGGAGGAAAGCAAAGGAGAGGGAAGGCAGGAAAAGAGAGGGACGAGAAGGAAGAGAGAGAGGAAAGAGGAAACGAGAGGGGAAGAAGGAGAGGAAAAAGACCAGCTAAACCCAAAACCTCGCTTTCCCGGGTACTCCTGCAACACTCACTATTTTCCACTCCTCACACTTTATTATGACTTTTTCCTCTGGTCTAGGTCTGTGATAGCTTGTAAGCTCCATGGGGGCAGGAACTATATCTGCCTTGGCCACCACTGTATCCTCTAGGGCTAGTGCAGAGCCGGCACATAGTGGGCACCCCAAAATCGGAATACAACAATATATTTTCTTTCTCTTCATGGCTTATTTCACTTTTCATGTTGTGGTGTTCTATATGGCCTCAAAAAGAAATGTGTCAGCACCTAAGACGACAAGGATAGAACAACTTTTTATCATATGGTACCGACACATTTGCAGTCACAAACTGTTCAGGTCTAAACAGAACCGTTCTGCTGTTGCCATTAGTATGGGCCTCGTCAATATGGCCGCTGGAGTCCCGTACGCTAGAGCTGTCCTGGTTAGTCACTCATCTCTGACTGCACACTGGGCAAACTTAAACCAAAGAGTTCCTCTGCCTTCCTTTAACTATGTGAAACGAAATTCCCTTGGAGGCAATTTAAGTACAACACTAAAACCAGAAACTTCACCAATTTGAACATTCCACAGAGGACAAAGCTCACTTTAATCTTTTCTTTTAACCATAACATTTACATGGAGCCCAATTAAGAATGATTTTCAAGGACTATTGCCCTATTTCATACTGTCTTTCAAGAAATCCTAAGTTTCAACATGTAAACATTTGCTCTATGTTGAAATTTGTAAAATTGCATATTTATTTCATAAATAAAAGTAACCCAGCAGTTAAGATGCCTGTCAAATACTTGGCCCTTATATGTTGAATTTGTTGTTTGTTTTGCATAAGCTCCATCAAACACCTGCTTCATACAGAAACCCTCACTAAATGGTTTTATTTTTTTCTATTTTTTTCCTTTGCTGTTTTATTTTTTTATTTTTTTATTTTTATTTTTTCCTTTTCTCTTCTTTCCCAAGCCCTTTGCTTTTGAAGTGAAAGCAGCAATTTCTATCTTTATTCTCAGATTCCCCCTTTCTGTCAGTGGTCAGGAGGAAAGTTTTTCTTTGTGTTAAAATTATTCACTCCCCACGGAATGAAGGATGAGCACAAAATAAACTCCAGCTCAGAAAAGAAAAAAAAAAAGTGTCGTTTGAAGACTATGGCTTTGGAAAGTTCGCTGAGCTCAGTACAAAATAAACAGAACTGGAACTAACTTGAGAGCAAGAATATTCTCAGAGGCAGAAGCCAAGCTGGTAGCCAAGAGCAAAACTGAACGCCCCGAACATTGATTTTGTTTTCATCTCAGGAATTGAGAACACCTTAGTCTTCACTAATCGTTTGATCTGGGTAGTCCCTTTAGAGTTTTGGTAAACCCAGAAGAAACTGAAACAAATTTGATAAAATCTAAAAATGCAAATAGTTTGCTTAATATTTAAAAGAAAAAAAGGAGGGAGTGGAGCGAGGGAGAGAGGAGACAGAGCGGAGAGGTACCTCTGCAAGTTTTTAAAAAATTAGCGAAATGTAATTTGTTCTGAATATTTTTGACACAAGTCACCCTATAATTGCCATTTCTGCAAGGTGTCTCAATTATGATAGGTCAACGTGGCCGTTTAAATGCCTATACATTTGTCTGAAGAAGAAGAAAAAAAAGCCACAACATTGTCTATTAAGTGTCAAAAAGCCTTTTCTTTAACTACAGAGGGCTTGGACAGAACTCAGGAAATACTTCAGCTGGAAAAGAAATGTTAAAAGCTATCCTTCAAGCTATTGGAAAGCCTATTATCAAATGTTAAAACCTTTAAAAAAAAATCCATGAGTGTCCTCAGCACGACTTCATATCTTTGTTTAGCAAAGGTTGATTATCATTGATAAGCAAAGACAATATAACAATGGATGCAATTTAACTAATTAGGAATCACGATGCTAAAATTAAGAAACTCATGGAGAACAGGTATCTGATTACGTGTACGTTCTCTCAATGCCGGAACCACATTTACTTACAGAAAATGCAGTAGATGTCTCTCTTTATCACATCTCTAAGTCATAATGTCAGCACTTTGGATGCTGCTAGCTGTCACTGTGTGTGAGAATCTAAAAAGAAAAAAAAAAAAAAACAACAACCCAGCATAACTTTCCTTCAGAAGAAAATCCTGTGTGGAGAAATATACATAGTGCATATGCATATGCAGACAACCTTTCACTATTTCTCTCGGTTCATAGGACATAATGAGAATTAATTAGCACATTCCTAAATCATTAGCCCCAATTTCCTCCTTAATGTGTGCATCTACGCATAACTGAAGATTTTGTAAAGAAAGCAGACAGAAACCAGAAAGCTGGGGTCAGAGGCAGATGCACAGACGCAAGTACAAATGGATGTACTGTGATTGTGTGTCTTCGTGATGCATAATTACGAATGATTTTAATTCAACCCCTTCTTCACTACGAGCTATCCTTTTTCCCCCTGTTCTAAATACAGTACCTATAAGCCCCCCAAGTTCATTTCTTACAGACTTTGAAGATTTAAAAATTTCTCCAAAATGCCACATGTCAGTCAAAAAAGAAAATGATTGGCTTTTAAAATTATAATTTAAAGCACATTGACTAGAGAGTATGTTTTCATTAAAATTTAACCCCTTTTAAGCACATGCGTCTGAGGCTTTTGGGAACACACTGAAAACTTGGGTGTTTGCTTCCAAAGCTTTCTGCAAAACAAGAGCTACAAAATAAAAAGCACTGAATTGCAATAAACAGTTTCCTATGTTAATATAAAACAGTGTCTTTCAATCTATACCTTAATGCATTATTGACTGCTCATTTGAAATACACAAAAATACACAGAAAAAGCAAGAGCCTATCACTTCCAGCTGTAAATGTTTAAAAATTAAATCTAACAAGTAAGATTTAAGTAATAAATGTATGGAAACCTTGTTTTTTTTAATGGAATCATTTTATATCCTCTGAGGGGAATCTTTTTTTTTTTAGACTAATGTAACCCTTTTGTACTATAAATAATCATTCTTCCATCATGGTAATATTCCATTAAAACATAAATTATTTTAAAAGAGCAGGATATTTGGCAAAGTAACCCCCAAACATAATAATGCCATACAAGAAAATGATTGATTGTTTAAAATGTTTTATTTTCCTTTTTCTTTATGCCAGCATTTTAAAAAAATTACTTCTTAGTGATTACACTAACCTATACATGCGATAAAATTTGAAAGAACTATACAAAACAATAGTGTGCATCTAAAATCTGGTGAAATCCACATAAGGTCTGTAGTCTGGTTAACAGTATTCTGTCAAAGTCAATTTCCTGCTTTTGATATGTACTATGGTTATATAAAATGTTACCATTGGAGGAAGCTGGGTGAAGGGTATACTGTACCTCTGTACTATTTTTACAACCACTTATGAGTCTACAATTACTTCAAAATAAAAGGTTTTCAAAAAAGAATTACTTCTATATGATTTTTATAAGTCTGAATTCCCAGACATTGTGTTGGATTTTCACACTGCAAGGAATAGAATAGATTCTCACTAAAATTCAGATCTATAACTCTTAGAGGGATTTCTGAAAGGTTCAAAACAGATCCTTCCATTGACTCAGATCAGAGGAAAGTCTGATATGTGTTATCTTCAAAGTGCTGATCAAGACCACGTTTCTAATCTCCTTATATTTCATTTGTCCCAATCTCTCTACCTATCTACAGCTCCAAACAGAAATGTCTCCTTCATATCTCATACTAGTAAAGTTTAGTGACCAAGAGCCTATATTCAAATTGCTGCTCTGACACTACCTACACAATCTTGGTCAAGTTTTTTAACCTCTCAGAGTTCAGTTTGCTCATCTGTAAAATGGGATAATTACAGTATCTGCTGCATAGGCTTGTTATGAGAATTAAGTGAAGTCATGGGCACCAAGCCCTTAACACAGTGCCTGGCATCTGACAAGCACTACGTGAGTGTCCAGAACCACACAGAGCTTCCTTGAATGCTGATCCCTCCTCTTCTTCCCTGCATGGCCTAACTTGTCTCCAATCCTCAGTTCCCTTGTCTGTGAAAGAGAACAGCCATGTAGCGTCTAGCCTGTGGTTAGTGTCCAGCACCAGGCTATTTCATGAGTGTTCTTCTCACATTACAAATATTTCTCATACCCCTCTCTGTTGTGGCTGCACTCTGAGATCCTAAAAAGCAGAAGTCAGGCATTATTCCACCTTTCTATCTCTTGCCCAGTGCCAGCACAAAGTAGGTGCTCCGTTAATGCTTGTGAAATTGTCATTTTTAAAAAGCCAATGACCGACATGTAACACATTAAAATCGACCATTTGAACCACATCACAAAGGACCGTAGGAATAAAAATGACATTATGGAGCCACTCCGGTTGTCCAAAATTTTCCTTTTTAGATTACGGTACTTATAGGTTTTCAGATCTTGAATTTGTAAAAGCAACCCTCAAGGGGAGCGGTACGTCCAGGGTTTCTAACCGCAACAGGCATCCTCCAGCAATCTTGGCTGTGAAAATCCCAGTACTAAGTAGGTGCAAGTTGTGCCCGTGGGGGACACCACAAATCAAAAGTAATGCCTCACTGGTCCTGATTAACATACTCCAGTGTGCTTTTGGCTAAATAATACTCTTGAAAAATTTCACAAATGCCCACAGTAATAACCTCAGCTGCTCTGGCTCTCTGTGACACTGTTTATTCCTGTGCTCTCACTTCGGCATTATAAAGGGACCTCCTCATAATCCTGAAGTCATTTAGAGGACCGGAATATCGTATTCAGGAAACAGTTGGTTTTCTGTCAGAAGTACTTATTGACTGTGACTTGAAAAACCCTCATATAGATAAATCTAACATCACAATAATTCAATATTTTTTCTCCAAAACAAAACCATTAGCATTTTATTAGAAGAAATATTTCATCTCTCTCTCTCTCTCTCAACACGCCACAGATGTAGCGCTCGGTGTGGGTTGTTAGAAAGTCAAAGAATATAATTTCTTGATTAATTGCCATACACAGGATCCAAGTTATGTACAATTTTGGTAGTTAACCCCACCACCTCCCGTAAGCAGTTACTGCTAAACCTTCCAAATAAGCACATTTATGATAAATCGCTTGGAGCTGTTTAAGTGGATCAGGCCTTAAGTTATTCCTTGGGATAGATCATGTCATTTTCAATGTGCATGAACTACGGGAGAGAAATTCCACTGTAAACCTCTGCCGCGGTAGCCTCGTTTCCCTTGCAGGCTTCAGGGAGTCTCAGTCAATATTTCTTATCTTATTTTTAAATATCTTGTGGTCTCAGAAATGGTCGGTGATTCAGAAATTACATCAGGAGTCTAAAGATAGACGACGGGCTTATGACTTCAATAAATGCAGCGGTTCTGTAACAGGAAAAGAAAATGCCTGTTGGTTTCAAGACTATTGGGAATCAAAGAGCTATTCTTAGTTTGGCCAGTTAGAGTCTATCTCTCCAAAAGCAAGTTACCTCCTCTTCCCAACCATCCATCTACTTAACTGGGTGCATGAATGTAAATTGCGAGGATTCCTAGATATCTATATAGTGCTGAATTTAGAGATAGGGATATCTTTTTATAGACATTTCCCCTCCACCGCAAATTGTTTTGTGACACAGTTTCCATATTGGTTATTTTTTAAAGGGAGTATCTGATTTGTCCAAGACAATAGAGATGACAGTGGCAAAGACAGGGAGAAAAAAATCAGGTCACACATGTCCACGATGAATGCTCCTTTAGGCCATCCTACCTCAATGACTTATTCATCCCGCATTTTTATAAGGCAAACTCTGGCATAAAAATTCTTTGCAGGTGACCTTTGGGGAGTTATGGTCCCCCCTTTCTAGTACAGGCTGGACTGTAAAAAGTATCTCATCTTATTTCAAACAGGATTAGTCCACCAATACATAAATGGCAAGTAACCGGTGTCTCTCTCCTTCATGGCCAGTTTGGACTCTCAGACATCTTCTTGGTTTCCCTCAAAGATATCTTCTTTAACATTGAAGACGGGTTTCCCTAAAAGTGGACTTATCTGGGTTTTATCCAGACAACCTCCTCTTCTTTAGTTCCAAGCGCTGGAGGATACAAGAATTTCGTTATAAGTGACAGTCAATGAATTGTCACTTTCTAGTAAGGAAAAAGCAGTGCCCATTATTAGCCTTTTCTTGAATCTCACACCTTTTTAATTATGGGTTAATATATTTTCACTTAAAGAAAATTAAATTTACAGTTAATCTACTTTTTTGATTCATATTATCTAAATGGCCCATAGTGAGTACCACTTTTGTACTTAAAATGAATTTGATAAAATGCTATCTATTTTTTTCTTCTTTTAAAATAGAAAATACCATAAGGAAGTCTCCCCAAAGCCTGTGCCAAGTTTTGTTTGCCTCGTTTCTTTGTTTTTGAGTTTTGATTTTTGCTTTTTCTGTTTCCCTGACCATTCTAGATGATCTTATTATCAGACTACCATTCATTCAATCATTGACTAGCAAAAAGCGTTTTACTGAATACATAGACTGAGAATGAAGGGGGAAAAAAACATGAAGAAAAATGTCCTCTAAGTTTTCCTACACATATCCTATAATTTTCCAGTTGGCTTAGCCACTCAACATATTTAAATAACCAACCAACATATTTATTTAACATTCGGCAGATGGACATGATAGGAACATCATGATTTTCAGATGTACTTTTATAACTGCAAGGTTTTCTTCGTGCCAGGATCACAACAGGTTCTTAAGGTAAAGCTGCCCCTACCTGCTGTTTGTTCAATGTTGGAGCAACCCACAACTTAAACATGTCCACTCAGATTAATTTAAATCCCTGACATTAAAGTGGAAATCAAATCATTCTCTTCAATCTATTTTTTAACCCGCAGCATAAAAGAGACTATTTTACATGTTAATAGTAATCTGATGTGGTTGTATAAATCTGATATAAATATGATACTCTGTTTGGAAATGATGCTAATTTAGTTTAAAATGGAGATTACATTTCAACTTGTAAAAGAGCAGGATGGAATATTAGCATTCATGGCTGTTATATAATTTCCCTTTACACTACACAAGTGTTACTCAAAATCTTTTCTGAGCCTCTTTGTCCAAAGATTTCCCATTCTTCCTATAAGAAAAAGGACTTCTCTATTTAACTATAAGTTAAACAGGTGGTACAGACCCTTGAAAAAAGATTAACAACAACATTATAAATGCATTTTTGAAGAAACATTTAAAGTTACAATGTAATAAACTGAACAGAATGTCATAAGAATGTCAAACTGGGCACTGTAAAAATAAATGTTATTCCCAAGGAAAATAAAAAGTCTGCATATTTATGTAACATTCAGCAGATGGACGTGATATTAATATAGGGTTTTCAGTTGTACTTTTATAGCTACTAGATTTTCTTGCCTAACTTGGCAACCCGAGGCACCATTTGAGTTTTGGATTTGGACAATACTGCAACAGATGTCCAGACCAATAAAATAAATTCCTTAAGGGCTATGCTTAATTTGTGTAATTGATCAATTTTGGTTACATAGGCCTCAGCTCACCAGCATGTAACTGCCTTCCACAAAAGCTTTGCAGTTGGGATTTCATTCCATATGTTACAAGAGTTTATGGACTCTCTCTTTGATAGCACTGCAGATAGAACCGGGCCTGCGGTGACACCTGTTGGCAACCAGTGGCAGAAAACAACAACCGGTGGAGGGGATGGTTCTGGGGCAGGGCACTATTGACATTTGGGGCTAATTCTCTATTGTGAGCAGCTGTGCTGTGCATTGCAGGAGTTTTAGCCGCATTCCTGGCTTCTGCCCTCGAGATGCAAATAGCATCCTCCCTCAGATGTGACAATCAAAAATGCTCTAGGTGGTGCCAAATATCCCCTGGGGGATAACATCGCCCCTGAGGAGAACTCTTGCGGAAGAGTAGATGCTGCTTCTGGAAGAGTCACTCATTGACATGGCTTAAGATTTCTCATATATTTGTCTGTTTGTTTGTTTATAAAACAAAACACTTTTTTTCCTTGCCTTGAAGTCTCTCGATCTAATAATAATATTTATCAGGAGACAACTCACAAAAACTTTGGCCCAACAGAGGGTACCCATGAAACATGTGCTCAAGCACCAGCCCCGTCACTGCACTCGAGCAGGTGATAATTAAGACAAGGATTTCGAAGCCCAGCTCTAAATGTTCATCACTCACCTATTAAACTTGCCAGAGTTGCTGTGTTAATTATCTCGCCGTATCCTTGATTTAGCATAATACGGCCTGCAGCCTGTGACAGAAATTAAAGGAAAGACCAGTGACCTCTTTTGTGATTGCGCTAATAACTACATGATAATAAATTAGTTTTCAATTTTCAGAAGACTTTACATGGTAAAAAAAAAAAAAATGAAGCAACTTCATGATACACAAACTTGATAAAAGATGGCTGATCAGCACCAACTTTGAGTCTTCTTCTTTAAATTAGTTTCCAATCAATGTAAACAGCAAATTTAAGCGAAGTGCAATATAATCTATCCGGCTCAGCACATTACTGAAGACAATAATAATGAGAAGATGATGTCAGTTTGCATTTTACATTGGCTATTTTAGCAATAAAAGCCAATTTATTTGACTTTCTCAAGGGTAAAGAATGCTTTGACACAGGCACCGTGCATACATAAACCACACACAAAGAATTTTTCCAGGGAGACATATTGACTTGAAGGGTTCCTACTAATATCAGAATAAAAACATGTGAAGGAAAATGACTCATCCAATAGCAAAGAAGCGCCATGACTTCTTGGCATGTTTTGTGCCTTCCTTACATCTGCTCCTGCCTCTAACAGCTTTCTTCCCTTGGCTGGCAAAACACAAATAAGAATGTACAGGAAGCATGGCCCCCACTCTGATGTACAATAATATTTAGCTAATTAGAAGAGTCCTCCAGCTCATTATGCTAGGCAGTAGGAAATAAGAAACTACATGAAAGCATGACACTCGCTAAGCCCTAGGATGGTGTCAAAGCCGAACTGGCATCGCTTTCTCCCATTTCTTTATACACTTGGTGGGATTGCAATTTCATTCCTTGCAAATCCGAGTTTTGACTTTCAGAGGGAGTGATTCCTTGAACACTGCACCATCTTCTGGCCAAATGTGTAACTGCCAGTGTTTAGCTAAAGTGCACCGTCCCAGTTTTCTGAGGACTGCCAAATTAGCACGTACTTGCTATGTTTTATTATTCCTGTTTTAAGACAGCACAATAGGTAGATAAGGAACACAGGACATTTTTCTTCTGATTAAATAAAAAGGCACCGGAACTCTGTTTTATTATAATATAGCTTTGTGCTTCATTCACTGTCTCAAATAATTCTTTATCCCACAAATACCTGTGGAAAGGCATGGGTATGTTTGACACTTAGAATTGGGGCCCAGAGAAGTATAAAATATGGTTCTGGCCCTCTGAGAGCTTACAACCTGGTCGTATAATTATGAAAGGAAACATGGGTGAACTCTGAATAGCCCAGACAAGAAACGCAGTGAGAATTTGGAGGAGAGATTTGAGGATTGACCTTGTTGAAAAAGATTTATGATTGCATTATGATAAAGAATGATGATGTTGATGTTAATGATGCTTAAGATATGTCAGGCACTGTGCTAAGCGCCTTACAAATATTACCTTAATTAACCCTTTAAAGTTGTCAGTTGCATTTTGCTGATGCGTGACCCAACACGGGAGCAGGAGAGGTTAAGACTCAAGCCCAGGTTAGCAGGACTCCATAGCTCATGCTCTGAGCCACCCTGCTGTACTGTCTCCTGTGATAAGGATTCAATTCACAGAAAGAAATTTCTGGAGGACCGAAGGAAGGTTGGGAATGGAGACAGAGATGTGCAGTGGCAGCTCTAGAATTTCTCTGTAGGAAGGACCTAAGGTGGAAATCTGTTTGGGAGGAGGAGCTGCTAAATGACTTGTTTGCAGCTGTGTTTGCAGAGGAAGCCCCCCACCCCGGATCCTACCTAGATAAAGTGAGAGCTGCTGATGGAGATCACAACAAGGGCTAACCTCCCAAGGCACCCAGGGCTGCTGTCACTGGGAATATCTGCCACATATTAAAGAAAGAGCAAGGAAACCAGTGGGGCTGGATAGCTAACTGGTTCAGAGAGCATCACAGCAAATGGGATTTGAAAAGCAGGTTGGAGGCCGGGCGTCAGTGGTTCATGGTTGCTCAGGCCTATAATCCTAGCACTTTCGGAGGCCCAGGCAGGGGTGGGGGGATTGCTTGAGGCCAGGAGTCCCAGACCAGCCTGCGCAAGGGTGAGACTCCCATCTCACAAAAAAAGAAAGAAAAAGAAAATGAAGGGAGGAAGGAAGGAAGGAGAAAGGAAGAAAGAAA
>CAUYSK010075622.1:0-18195 GCA_963575035.1 Avahi laniger
AGCCTGAGCAAGAGCGAGACCCCGTCTCTACTAAAAATAGAAAGAAATTAATCGGACAACTAAAAATATATAGAAAAAATTAGCCGGGCATGGTGGCGCATGCCTGCAGTCCCAGCTACTCGGGAGGCTGAGGCAGTAGGATCGCTTAAGCACAGGAGTTTGAGGTTCCTGTGAGCTAGGCTGACCCCACGGCACTCTAGCCTGGGCAAAAAGAGTGAGACTCTGTCTCAAAAAAAAAAAAAAAAAAATTTGAGATCTTGCCATGAGGTTTACTCCTTACAACCTAGTATCATTCCTCCTGGGCCCACTTGGTGGAAACAACTAAGAAATACTTATAGATGATTACATACACACACACACACACACACACCCCTACCCCTATTTATTTACTTAAGAGACAGGATCTTGCTCTGTCGCACAGGCTAGAGTGCAGTGGTGCTAACGTAGTTCACTGTAACCTCGACCTCCCGGGTGCAAGAGGTGTTCCCACCTCAGCCTCCTGAGTAGCTAGGAGTAATTTTTTAAATTATTTTTTATAGAGACACAGTCTCCCTGTGTTGCCCAGGCTGATCCTCCTGCCTCAGCCTCCCAAAGTGTTGGGATTATAGGTGTGAGCCACCACGCCCAGTCACATAAGTATATATTTACATACTTGCCTACCTCTGCATCTGTGTCCATATTATTCAAACCTAGGAGTTCTTGCCAGTTCTTCAAATTCCAGTCTAATATCCCAGGGTTTAGTCTAGCTTTTCCTCTTTCCGTATTTATAATTTCCTTCTTGAATATATTCAAGAAGAAATCCCAGTACCTTGAATATATTTACATATTTTTTGTTCCTTGTATGTACCCAAACTCTGTCACCACTCCCCAACCCCCACCAGACACTCTAGATGAATGTTTGCCCAGGGGAAGAAAGAAAAGCTACAGAACTTGATCCTGGACATGCTATTATTCCCTCCCCTCTAGGTGCTCTCACCAGAACACAGGGAAGGAGGAAAGGCAGTTAGAAAGCTTGGCCCTGCCAAAGCTTTCCACGCCCGGCCAAAAAAGTACTTTACTTTGTAAAGTAAAACAAAATTTTCAGAAATTGAAGCAAATCATGTAATCCCATTAGAAAAGGGATGCTGCCCTCTAAAACGTTTGAAGTTCCGAAGTTTTAGAAGGCATGTGGATCAGTAGAATCGTGCTAAACCGCTCTCGGGTGGTTCCAGATTTGAATGTTTAGATTTTCTTACTGGCTCAGATAGAGTTTTTACATGCTATTTAGTAGCTAATATAGTCTTACAGTAAAAAAGGTATCTGAGGCCGGGCGTGGTGGCTCACGCCTATAATCCTAGCTCTCTGGGAGGCCGAGGCAGGCGGATTGTTTGAGCTCAGGAGTTCGAAACCAGCCTGAGCAAGAGCGAGACCCTGTCTCTACTAAAAATTGGAAAGAAATTAATTGGACAACTAAAAATATATAGAAAAAAATTAGCCAGGCGTGGTGGCGCATGCCTGTAGTCCCAGCTACTCGAGAGGCTGAGGCAGGAGGATCGCTTGAGCCCAGGAGTTTGAGGTTGCTGTGAGCTAGGATGACGCCACGGCACTCACTCTAGCCTGGGCAACAGAGTGAGACTCTGTCTCAAAAAAAAAAAAAAAAAGTATCTGAAACTTGAAATTATTTTTTCCTTGTCAGTTTGAAAAAGAGGAAATAAATCTGTTTATCAGTGCTTGATTTGTATTATGTATTATGGTATATTTTACAAGTATAGCCTTAGCCCAAAAAGTAAGTTTTTAAAAAATGTTTGTTTTTTATGAAAATAACTTTATATTTCAGGAAATTATACTCCAAACTCCTTTCCCTAAGCACACCAACTGTTTTTTTTTTTTCCTAAAGGTTCTTCTGAACTTTATTAATAATCTTCAAAAATTTTTACTTAAGAGTGTTACCTTTCCAAATACTGATTCTCACCTAGGAAACATGGGAAAAATAGTGATGTCTAGGTCCCACTCCAGTTGTTAGTTCAGAATCTCTGGAAGGGGCCGGACGCGGTGGCCGAGGTGGGCGGATTGTTTGAGCTCAGGAGTTTGAGACCAGCCTGAGCAAGAGCGAGACCCCGTCTCTACTAAAAATAGAAAGAAATTGACCAGACAATTAAAAATAGAAAAAATTAGCCGGGCATGGTGGCACATGCCTGTAGTCCTAGCTACTCGGGAGGCTGAGGCAGTAGGATCGCTTGAGCCCAGGAGTGTGAGGTTGCTGTGAGATAGGCTGACGCCACCGCACTCACTCTAGTCAAGGCAACAAAGTGAGACTCTGTCTCAAAAAAAAAAAAAAAAAATCTCTGGGAGTAGAGCCCAAGCATCATTATGTTTTAAAATTCGCAGGTGCTTGTAACATGTAGGCAGTTGAGACCCACTGATGTAAACCCTGAGCTCCCTGAGAGCAGAGAATGTGTCATCGTCTATGTGAGCCTGGCACAGAGTGACTGCTTTGCTAAATGAAATTTTTCTTTTGTATTCTGATTGTGTAAGTCTAAAATATATAATTTTAAGAAAGAGTTGTACTAAATATTTTTGTTCTACTTTTTCTGTGAAGGGCCGAGATGGACGGAAAAATGTAGTTCCTTGTGTTCTGTCTATAAATGGGGATCTAGACCGAGGTGTGCTGGCCTACCTCTACGATTCTTTCCAGCTGACAGAGAATTCCTTTACAAGAAAGAAAAATCTTCATAGAAAGGTAATTTGATATTTCAGAGATGGATTTGGGAAACAAAAAATATGAGGTTTTTTTTCCCTTTTTTTTTTTTGTTAGTGTGCTTGGTTTCTAACATAAACTCTGAATAATAAATTTCTTTTAGTGCATGTAGTTTAAGTGTTTTTCATTTTTTTAGAATCTGGCCACAGGAATAATAATAAGGTTCTCCTAGTATTCTGGGAGGCTGAGGCAGGAGGATCTCTTGAGCTTAGGAGTTTAAGAGCACAAGTGGAGGGAGTTGTCTGAAGACAGTGTTATTTGAAATAGGGAGAAAAAAGGCTGATGTAGCTATAAATGGGCTCCTAGCGCTGGTTAGCCATTGACAGACGTTTTACTCGCACCCTGTGTTTTCTCAGGGAAGGCAAGTGTACTAGTTTAAAATGTGGAGTAGGGGTTTAAGTGGCAAGATTGTGGAATACTCATGTTCCCCTTGAACATAAAAGGAAGCTGCCCCAAATCAAAAGTTTTAACAAGTAATGTTGAGTTGTGAGTGCTCAACTGAGAATGGGAACTATGAGTTTGTGACACTACTCTGCTCAGGCGATCCTCCTACCTCAAGCTCCTGAGTAGCTGGGACTACGAGAGTGTGCCACCACGCCCAGTTAATTTTTTAATTTTGCTATGTTGCTCAGGCTGGTCTTCGACTCCTGACTCAAGTGATTTTCCTGCCTCAGCCTCCAGAAGTGCTGGGATTACAGGAATAAGCCACAGTATCTGGCCCCCTTTTTCTTATATCCACATACAAACCATCAGCAAATCCTGTTTGACTTTAACTTCAAAATATATTCTGAATCTGACCACTTCCTACCCGCTCCAGCCTTCAGTGCTGGCACCCGAACTAAGCCACCATCATCCCTGCCTGCCCCCCGGAGTGGCCCTGTTAAAAGGCACTTGTTATGTTGTTCTTCTGCCCAGAACACTCCAGAAAGTTCTTCATCTCACTTAGAGGAAAGACCAAAGGCCTTTCCTTTTTGACCTGCTACTACTCTCCAGTCTGCCCAACAGCAGTGACCTCCTTGCCGTTTCTAGAACATGCCAGGGATGCTTCCAGCTCAGAGCCTTGTCATTTGTTCTCCCCTTTGCCCAAAATGCTCTTTCTCCATCATCTACATGTCTTATTCCCCCACCTCCTTTCAAGCCTTTGCTCAGATGTCACCTCAGGGAGAGGACCTCTGACCACCTTAGTTAACATTGGTGAAAGCCCTCTACCAGCTTGCCCCTGGCAAGCACTTCCCATCTTCTCCCCTTTTTTAAGCACTTACCACCTTCACATATATTATTTTCTTACTTACTTTGTTTATTATCTGTTTGTCCCTGCCATGTGGGACAGAGATTTTTGCCTCAGCGCCTAGAACTTTCCTGGCATTGCACACCCATTCACATGTTTGTTGGGTGGATGGATAAATGGGAAGAGTGTAGGTTTTGGCAAGAGAGAGAAAGTCCAGGTGATAGGCCGCGTGTCCCGGGCTGGGTAGAGTTGGAAGTAATGCCAGGAGAGGCATTTTGACTGAGGGAAAACAGTTGTCAGAAAATGGGAGAGTCTTGAGTTAATTTATTTCAGCAGAACATCTAAGTGGAGAAATCCATGGGCAGCTGATTACATCCTTACGTAGTGTTTTATGACCTCAGCTAACTTCCATTTTCACACAGGAAATTTAACTGCTTAAGAAACTCTATGTGTGTTGTACTTGTGTTGTACTTAAACAAAATGTGCTTTTTCCCCCTTTTCCTGTCCTCCCCCTCCCCACTTCAATTGTCTTAGGTACTTAAACTCCACCCTTGTCTAGCCCCTGTTAAGGTTGCTTTGGACGTGGGAAGAGGCCCAACAGGGGAACTGAGACAGGTGGGTTAAATGAGTTTAAATGTGTGATTTTAACTACAGAGTATTCATTATCCGAAATGCTTGGAACCTAAAGTGTTTCGGATTTTGGATTTTTTGGACTTTGGAATATTTGAAGAATACATACTGATTGAGCACCCCTAATTTGAAAACCCCAAATCTGAAATGTTCCAACGAGCATTTCCTTTGAGCTCAAAAAGTTTCAGATTGTAGAGCATTTTGGATTTTGGATTTTCAGGTTAGGGATGCTCGACCTGCATAACCATTACTCCAAGTCACCTTGGGAGCTTGCTGTTTCAAATTCGATTTTGATTCACTTGCTTTTAAAAATGTTCTAAATAATGAACTGTGGGAAAATACCATGGTTAATTATAGATAATTAGAAGTATAGTGTATTAAAGATGCTGACTTCAATTTGGTGGGTTTTGCTATTAAAGTTATGCCTACTCATTTTTTACTGAGTTTACATAGTTTTAGTAATTACGGTATTTGTACAGATGTCAAGTGAATTGTTTCTTTCTCCTTTCCCTTTTAACACTTTGGTATAAGCAAATGTCCTAGGTCTATAGTTTTCTTTTGATTTTTCTCATCTGTTCTAATTATTAAATACTCTTGAGAAAAGCCTAGGGGGAGGTTTTTAAAAGTAGATTCCTTCGGCAGTCGTCATTTCTGTCTGGGTGACTCAGACCTATCCAGGAGCAGACAGAAAAGATAATGGCTTATTTCTGCATTTCTCCCCAGTGTGTGGCACTCTCCCAAACACCCTCGTAGCAGGCAAGTTCCTCATGTCCCACTACCCTCCTCCCTTGCCAGGGACATTTGGTAATGTCTGAGGACACTTTTGTTTGTCACAGGAGGGTGGAGAGTGCTACAGGCATCTGGTGGAGGCCAGGGGTGCTGCTAAACAGTCCTGCTCTAGAGTCATAGTTCCTGTTAAGGGGGGTTTTAAATTTTTTTGTTTTTTTTGTTTGTTTGTTTGTTTTTTGCTTCACTATTGCTTTTGAAGAAAACAATAAAGTTTACTATGTCATATATTCATTAGTACTTCTATATTTCCAGTCAGGCTTTTGTTCCTGGCATTCTACTGAAACTAGTCATTCTCTTCTTGAAACATTTTCCGTGGTTGGAAAACCACTCTCCTGGTTTTCCACGTACCTTTTTCTTGCCTGGCTCTTCAGTCTCTGCCTGACATAGTAGTGTAACCTTAGTGCTCAGGTCCCACCTCTCAGATGAGTTTTGAGTTAACATAGCCCTTTGGGGTTGGTTTTGTTTGGTTTTGAATGATAATGGTAATAAAAATTCTGTTTCATATAAAAATGTCTCCCAAAACATTCGCATTTAGTATTCAGCTTTGCAGTACTTAATTTCTTCATTTTCAGAGGAAGCATATAACTTAGTAAGTATATAATATATAAATTATAAACATTAAAATCACATAATTAAAGGAATTTATACCCATTTTAATTGGTCCATTACCCATTTTAGAGACTGAAGATGGTAATTTGTGGCTTCACAAAAATTGGATAATCTAGCTACTTTTATGTCTTTCATATTTGAAGTTTTTATATTTTTCTCCAGGTTTGTCAAGGGGTATTTAATGAATTACTAGAAAATGGGATTTCTGTGTGGCCTGGTTATTTGGAAACTGTACCATCCTCATTGGAACAGCTTTATTCAAGGTAAGAATTACCTTCCTTGTCATTAAAGAATGTATTTATTCAGAGTTTTTGATTGTATGTTTCTTTATGATAATAGAAATCTCTTCTAAATATATATAAAATGCAATTTTAAATTATTCCTCAACTTTCCCTTTTATAGAACCATGTGCCCTTAGTTAATTGCTACAGCAGGGAACAGTATTCAGCAGGTATATTTGAGCACATAATATGTGCAGTTCCAAGACTTAATGTCATGAAGTACGTATGCCTCAGTTTACTTATCAGGGATGAAGTTATATATAGATAGCATGATTTATTGAATGAGGACTGAAGGAACATGAATGGACTGCACTTCTGCTGGCATTAAGCTTCATTCAGAGACTGAACAGAAGAGAATTCCATCCTGAAGGAACAGAAAACTAATCTTCTCAGGGTTTGGCACCTCTCTTTATCTCTGTTTCTACTCAAGACAGAAACTGGCTGTCATCCTTAACTCCTCCTCTTCCTTACTCTCTACATCCAATCCATCACCAAATGTTGTCAGCCTGCCTCCTAAATATATCTCACATCCACACCTCTGTCTTCACTGCCAGTACCCAAGTTAAGATGACAAAGATCTCTTATCACGGATAATTGAAATAATCTCGTAATTGATCTCCCTGACTCTAGTTTTACTCTCTGCTATTTCATTAACTTCTGTTTTTAATAAAGTACTCCAGTCTTCCTTCTTTGGGTTTATTTTGGTCTTTAGTTTGTTTGTTTGTTTTAGCTTTATGTGTTGAATACATATCTCTTGGGCGAAAAGCTGTGAAGCTTTGTGTTTTGCTTTTCAGTACTTTCATAACTTGTTAAAATACACCTTCCAGATAATGTCCACAGAAAAACAGATTGCTATAAATGGAAATAGAGTAACTAACAGTTTCACCATACATAAAATGAAGGGGCGGTACTTGAACTTAACAATCGTCTTGGGTTCTAAAATCTTATCCTTGGGTGTGGTGGTGTGAGCCTGTAATCCTAGCACACTCAGAGGCTGAGGCTGCAGGATCTCTTGAGCTCAGGAGTTCAAGACCAGCCTGAGCCCTGAGCAAGAGCAAGACCTCATCTCTACTAAAAATAGAAAAAATTAGCCAGGTGTAGTGGCATGCATCTGTAGTCCCAGCTACTCAGGAGGCTGAGGCAGGAGGATCACTTGAGCCCAGGAGTTTGAGGTTGCAGTGAGCTATGATGATGCCACTGTATTCTACCCAGGGTGACAGAGTGAGACTCTGTCTCAAAAAATAAAATCTTATCCTTTGAGTCGTGTGGACGTTATCAAGTAACAGTTCTTCATATGGTAAAGGCTTGATTGTCTCAGGATATTTTTATGTAAATATTTATTAAACATTTATGTTTTATGCACTTTGATACAGTAATGAACAAAACAAAAAATTCCTGTTCTTGTGACACTTATATTCCAGTGGGACAAAATAGTATGCAAGTAAATAGATAATTAAATTAGTTTTTGATGGAATCCTGCAAAGAAAAGAAACGGTAATGCATTAGTGTGACTTGGTAAACAGAAAGGTCACTGTGGATATAATAAGTTATTGTTGAACTAGAAACTATGTTAGCATACTAAATTATAAAGGAAGCATGGTTTTGGTATAATATGTTGTACACTAGATCTTTAGTATATTGTTGATTATAAGAGATTTTGGTCTAAAATAATTGTTCTTGAATTGCATCCAAGTATGGAAAGGCTGAGGTTATTGTGAGGTTCATCCTTTATATCACCCGAAATAATGTGTTCCGGTACCAGTATTTATTTCTCAGATTTTATTTTCTTCTATGACTTTTCAGCTGTTGCAATAAATTAGAAACTCTCTGAAAATTTTACTTTGAATATGATTCAGAAACTTGTAAAATGTTTTTTTGGTCCAGCTCTCAAGCCCTGACTTTGAGTTTTTGACTCTTGAGAGTGGCTGGGACTCTGATGTAATTAAAGCTGGTAATGTGGGGAATTTACAGTTTACATTTGTGCTCATGTATTTTTTTAATTACTTTATTTTTAGGTATGATGAAATGAGTATTCTCTTCACAGTTTTCATTACTGAAACTACTTTGGAAAATGGATTAATACAGCTGAGAAGTAGAGACACCACAATGAAGGAAATGATGCATATATCCAAATTAAAAGACTTTTTAATCAAGTATATTTCATCAGCTAAGAATGTATAGATTTTTGTATTTGTATAATATTCTCTCCTAATTTAGTTGTCTTATGTCAACTTGGATTATTTTTAGCCACTTTGCATTTATGAAGTGGACATTTTTGGTGCTTTCTTTGATTCTATTTTTATTATATTTTTGATGTATTCCACTGTATCAGCAGAATGTTCAGCTATAAGAAACAAAAATCTTACTGAACTGGATAAAGCCATTTGGGGTTTGTTTTCCTCATATAACAAGAAACCCAGAGAGTAGACTGTCCAAAGCTGCGTGTAGCTGTTTATAGTGAAGGACCCAGGTTACACGTCTTTCTGTTCTACCATCTTCAGTGTGTTGGCTTTTATCTTTATACTTGTTGCTTCATGATCACAGGTGGCTGCTGTATTTCCAGCTTCTCATCCTTCTAGTGAGGAGTAAAGTCAAAGAGACAAGAGCTGACCAGCCAAGACTCTTCCAGTTTTTATTAGGAAAGTAAAAGCTTTTCCAGACCTCTTAATCAGAAGACTTCTTTACATCTCATTGGTCAGAACTGCATCACATGATAATTTCTAGACCAATCACTATCCAAGAGAGTGAGACTATCCTGATTTAGATGAACTACAATTTATCCCTTGGGGCTACAATAATGTCTTACTCTCTCTGAAATGGGTTTTGTTATGGGGGTGGGGGAAGGTATCTTTCTGGAGTCTGCCACATCTATACTGTCAAGTATCAAAGATTAATTAATCTAAAACTAAATTTTTAATAGAACATTTATTGTTTTTTGAAAAGGAAGCTAAAATAAATGTTAGAAGTAATCTAATTATTGCAATTTCATTAAAATATGTTTTATAAACATTTTATATGTTTATAAGAAATCTTTGAACTTTTATGTGCTAATTATGTTTGTGTAAATATCCCATCATTGCTAACTTGAGATAAAGTCCAACTCATAATTCATGTAAAACATCTTGAAAATTTGCCTAATTTGTCCTTAGTTGACTTTACTTGGTAGGGTTTTTTTTCTTTCTTTCTTTCTTTCTTTTTTTTGCTGGTTTATTTTTATTATGGAGAATTCCAAACACAGACTTATACGCATTAGTATAATTAATCCCATGTGCCTGTTACCAGCAGCCATCAAGCCATGGCTAATCCTGTCTCATCCACCGCTACCACCCTTCCATATTATTTCAAAGCAGATCACAAAAATCATTTCATGTGTAAATATTTTAGTTAAGAATCTTCTATTAGCCACAATACCATTATCACACCTAAAAAAAAAAAAAGTAACAGTGACATAAAGGAATTATTGAAAATTTTCTTGGGTGTGATAATGGTAGTATGGTTATGGTTTCCTTTTTAAAAAAATATTTGATAGAAATACATAAATATTTTTGGGTATAATATATCTGATACTTTAAAATTCTGTTTAAAAAATGTTTAAGTGGCGGGGAGATAGATGAAACAATAGTTGAAGCTGGGTGATGCACATGGGGGCTCATAGTGTATACTATTTTGTGTATGAGAATTTTCATAATAAAAATTTCGGAAAATCTTTAATATCAAATATCCACTTCATGTCTGTCTCATAAAATCATAAAATTTTGCAGTTTTCATCAGGATCTAAATAAGGTCTCACTAACCTTACTGAGATTAGTTAGTAGGTCTGTTAGTCTCTCTTATCCTATAGATTCACGCTCTCCTTTTAAGAAACCTGGTTAATTATTGCGGCATTTTTTCCACAGCAATTGTCTGGATTTTGCTTATTGCATCTTCGTGATATAGTTTAACCTGTTCCTCTCATATATTTCCCGTAGATGGGTAGTTGAATCTAGAGGCTTGATCAGCTCCAAGTTCAGTTTTTTGGGCAAAATTATTTCATTACGTTGTTGTAGTCTTTCATCAGGAGGTGGTAGTGTCTGGTTGTTTCTCTTTGGGGGATGCTAACAACCATTGATCAGTGCCTACCTAAATTGATCGGTTTGCTAAAGTTCGAAAAATGATGATATTCTGACTCGATCTTCTTTGTTAGGTAGAGTACTTAAGAAAAACTTCCCACATACTATTTGCTTACCTAGAGGTATGGGAAAGGTGTGTATGTGTGTTTTAATCAGCTTTATCAAGATACAATTTACATACAATTGACCTATTTTAAATGGACGAATTGATAGGACTATGTATAACCATGATGGCAATATACAAAATTTTCATCACCCCATAAAGTCCTCTCATGCCTTTTTGGGACTGTCTCAGTAGTAACCGCTATTTACCAGACGGCAGCATACCTAGCCTCTATTGTTTTGACAGAACTTCCCTCCAAGCCAATTGCTTTTAATAAATTTATTTTTAATGGTAAGCATTTTTTACCAAAAAAAATTTATAAAATTTACAAAGAAATTTTGTAATTCTTAAAATTTCTTTTATTAGTGTGGTATTATGCCATATCACTATATATTGAAAGGTGTTATTAGAAACAGTCCTATGAAACTCATTGTTGACTTAGCTATAAGAACGTTCTTGAAGACATTTGTTTGGTATATCATACCAGGGATGGTTGTGTTTCTCCTGAGTGACCTGTTACTGTATGTGTTCACAAAGACTGAGTCTAGATGCCAGGGATACAGCAGGGAACAGACAAGGTCCTTCTGGCTGTGGCAAGCAGAGATAAACAATAAGCAGGTAAACACATGAAAAGGTAATTTCAGATAGTGATAATGTTGGAAATAGAACAGGATGATGCGTGGAGTAGTGGCCAGGGTGGTGTGCTTCACATAGGTGGTCAGAGAAGGCCTCTGAGGACGTGATGCCTGAACTGAGACTGAATGATGTGAAGGAGCCAGCGTGTGAAGGTCCGGGGTGGCACATTCTGGGCCACGGACTAGCACATACCAAGGTCCTTAGGAAGGAAAAGGCTCAGAGCAGTCAGGGAACAAAGCTGGCAAAAAGGGCTGGAGTTGAGTGAGCAAAGGGCAGACAGGTGGAAGATGAAGTCGGGGGTAGTCAGGGCTACTGCTATGGGCACCATAGTGAGGAGTCTGGAGTAAATGAAAGGGCTCTTAGAAGATAGTAATATAGGATAATACTTGTATGACCTCATGGTGAGAAAATGTTTCTTCATCTGGACACACACACAAATAGTAGTTATAAAGGAAAAAGACGAATTAAGTTCTTAAAATTAAGACTTCATCTTAAGAGGAAAAAAAATAATCATGGCTGGGCATGGTGGCTCACACCTGTAATCCCAGCACTTTGGGAGGGCAAAGCAAGAGGACAACTGCTTGAGGCCAGGAGTTCGAGACCAGCCTGGGCAACACAGTGAAACCCTGAATCTACAACAAATAAAAAAATTAGCAGGGTATGATGGCATGTGCCTGTAGTCCCAGCCACTACTCAGAAGGCTGAGGCAAGAGGATTACTGGAGCCCAGGAGTTTGAGGTTGCAGTGAGCTATGATGATGCCACTGCACTCCAGCCTGGGTGACAGAGCAAGACGCTCTCTCTCTATAAAAATTATGTGTGTGTGTGTGTGTGTGTGTACATACACACACACACATTTATATGTGAAAAGGCCTGCAACCTTATTAATCATCAGGGAAATGCAAATTAAAATCACCAGATACCACTATACACCCATAAGAATGGTCAAAATGAAAACAACCGACAGTGCCAGTGTGGGTGAAGATGTGGAGGATGGGGACTTTCAGATTGCTCGTGGGAGTGTGAAGGTGGCAGAAGCACTTGGGAAAATCGAATGGCATTATCTAGTTAGATTGGAGGTAAACATTCTGTGGCCCCAGCCATTCCATTCCTGTGTGTGTTCAGCAGAATCGCATGCACATGGGCACCAGGAGATACGCTCGTAGAGGAAGGATGTTCAGAGCAGCATCATTTGTAACGGCGCCAAACTGACAACAACCCCCTCTGTCAACTCTACGATAGATCAATTATAGTGTATTAAAACAATGGAATACTATTTAGCAATGGAAATAAATGAATTACAACTACATGTAGCAACATGGATAAATATCATAAACCTGTTGAGAAAAAAAAAGCCAAGCATAAGAATAAATGCTATGTGATTCCATTTATATTAAATTCAACCATGTTTTTTGTTTTTTTTTTTTTTTTCGAGGCAGAGTCTCACTCTGTCGCCCAGACTAGAGTGCAATGGCATCAGCCTAGCTCACAGCAACCTCAGACTCCTGGGCTCAAGCAATCCTGCCTCAGCCTTCCAAGTAGCTGGGACTACAGGTGCGTATCACCACGCCCGGCTAATTTTCCTATTTTTAGTAGAGATGGGTTTCACTCTTGCTCAGGCTGGTCTCAAACTCCTGACCTCAAGTGATGCCCCTGCCTCGGCCTCCCAGAGTGCTAGGATTACAGGCATGAGCCACCACACCTGGCCATTTATATTAAATTAAAAAATAGGCAAGCTAAAGATGATGTTTAGCAATGCATACTTAGGTGGTAAAACTATAAAGAAAAGCAAAGGGGTGATGCCCACCGAGAGGAGTTAAGTCAGGGAGACGGGGCTGTGACTAGGAAAAGGCAGGCAGAGGGCTCTGGGCTGCGGGCCACTGACCATGCTCCATTCACTCGTGTTCACTTGATGTAATTTATTAAACTGTTCACATATTTTTAATGCATTTTTAGATAATGTGTGCTCTATTTCACAACAAAAAAATGAAGGAATATGTGGATTTGAAAAAGAACCAAAGTGAAACTTACAGACATGAGAAATGTGGCTATTGAAGGGAAAAGCTCAGAAGATCCTCTTCCTCTTCCTCTTCCCTCCCTGAACGTTTCAGTCCAAAGGTCGTGGGGTGGGGCTGAGCATGTGTGAGGGACAAGGTGGAGCGGGGCAGTAACTGGGGCTGGGCTTCAGGGCCCCTCTTGGGAGAGGAGGAGCCTACTCCGCCTGGTGGCCCAGAGCAGGGCACTGGGTGTCTGCAAGGTGGAGGCTCCGTCCAGCATGTGGTGTCGGAGCCTGTGAGGGGCGAAGAGTGTCCTGCAAGCAGGGGTGGGCGTGTCACAGGGGGGCAGGTGTCAGAGCCCGGATGGGGCGAAAAGGGTGTTCTCATGGGAGGGCAGCCAGGGTGGGGTTTTAGAGTTTAAGGCAAGGACGGTGTCCGTGTAAGGGGTGGTGAGGGCAGCCCTGAGTGGGTGTCAGGCCTTGATGTGGGAAGGGAGGGCATTCAAGGTGTTAAGAGCCCGGCAGGGTGAAGAGAATGTCCAGGGAAGGGTCTGGCTCAGGCGTTGGAGCCTGAGAAAGTGAGGGGTCTCCTCACGGGAGGCTGTTCATGTCGGGGCACGGGGTACACGGGTCCAAATGGAGTGAGAAGGGGTCTCAGTGGAGATTCATTATACACGGGGATTAATCAGATTCAGTAAATCCACTGAGGATATTGGGGACCCAATTTCTCACAAAGAAAACAGTTATAAATAAGAAAGGGGAGAAAGCTAGAATGTACTGTGGTGTTGGATTGGAGATAATCAGTGTGCACTTGTGGTTTCCAACATAGGTAAATAGAGAAATAGACATAAATACAGATGTAAATGTAAATATGTACATGAATATATCCCTAAGCTCTGGCCATTGGAAGAGTCTAGAAGCAGCAACACCCTAAGAGTGGTCACAGCTAGAGCCTAGACCCTGGTTTCTAAACAAAGCTCACCTAAAAGGAACTGGGGCTCCTTGGAAAAATGACTGACCCAGAGCTAGGTCAGGACAAAGACAAGATGATCCTGGAACATATTTCTGTGCCGGAAAGTAAAGAAAAGTTCAAAGAATGATGGGAACATGTCAAAAGAACACAGGCCATCACGGAGGGGGGCCTCCTGGCCCAATCTAGGGCACTTAGAGCATCATGTTAGATCATGAGAGAAATGGATTATAATTAATCGAACAAAATAGGAATCCACGACTCCGTACAGGCAGAAACGATACATGATATCAGACTCCAAGCTGATAAATAGCATCTTCACTTAATTTGAAAGTGTCTACCCACAAAATGGTATTTTTGAGAACAAGGCATCCTCTGTGATATTCCTGCCAAAAATGAATCCCGAGTCTAATCGTGGGCACACAGGGAATCTCCAAGTGAGGGACGTTAAAACATAAGTGACCTGCTGTCTTCAAACGTGTCGAAGACGAGGAAGGCCAGAGGAACTATTCCAGATTGACGGAGATAAAACATGACAACAAAACGCCGTGCCAGATTCTGCCAGTGCTTCCTTTTGCCGTAAAGAATTTATCGGGACAACTGACTCGAATGGGGGTCGGAGGCTTTGACGGCAGTCACGTGTTGGTGTTAATTTCCTGATTTTGATGATCGTATGACGGTACAATGGATTGATGAGTGTTCTGTGGTTGTACTACGTAGAAGAATGTTCTTGTGGGAAGTCCTTTGGACAGAAGGAAAATATTACCAGGCAGAAATCTGGATGTACATAAAGAAAAAATGAGCCCTGCAATTGTGTGACACGGTAAGAAATACCAACTGTTCTCTGCCGCGGTTCCTGATGCAGAGCTCCTAAAACATTGTGCCGTAACTTCCTGAGTGGCCAGAGTGATAGGAGAGGCTGACACAAAGCTGCTAAGTTCTCTGGGATTTCCTGGGTGCTGGGAGCATCTTTTGTTGTAATGAGGTGACTCTTGGTGGGCTCCGGGATAAAAGCTGGTCTCCAGAAAGACCAACCTGGAAACTTTCAGCCTCACCCCTCATCCTCAGGGAGAGGAGAGGGGCTGGAGACTGAATTAATAATCAATCATGCCTACGTGATCAAGCCTCCATAAAAATCCCTAACTAGGGGTTTAGAGAGCTTTCCACATGGCACACCTCAGCTCCATGGGGACAGCAGCTCCTGTGCTTGGGACCGTTCTGGACTTCATCCTGTGTACCTCTGCATCCGTATTCTTCATACCATTCTTTTTCTTTTGTTTTTTTGGAGACAGTCTCGCTCTGTCACCTAGGCTAGAGTGCAGTGGTACAATCACAGCTCACTGCAGCCTCAAACTCCTGGGCTCAAGCAATTCTCCCGCCTCGGCCTCCCGGAATGCTAGGATTATAGGCATGTGCCACTGCACTGGGCCAACAATACACCCTTGTAGTAGCTTTTTCTGAAGTTCCTCAGGCCTGTTCCCTGGGGTCACTTCTTAGGTCAGTTATTGGCACAGACGGCCTTATCTCAGGCTCTGCTCTCAGGTCTAGCCCAGGATAAGAGAAGGGCTCAGGGGCCCTAGAAAGCAGCCTTGGGGAGCTACTGCCTGTGGGTGGATGGTGCCAAGGACTCTGTTGCTGGTCGTACGGAGGGTGGTGAGAACACTTGGCATGTCAGAGCTTCACGGCTACGAAGACCTTCCCATGCGGTAGAGAAGGAGGTACCTGGGAAAATGAAGCACTAGGTGCTGTGGTAGTTCTAGCATTTGCAAGTGTTGGGGCAACCGTAATTATGTGGCTGGTGGAGTTGGTTGGCTTCTGTCAATTGCATTAGAAGCTTTGCAAGGAGAAGATGAGAGGCTACCAGTGCAGGGCAAGCTGGGAAACCCTGAGGGCCTTCATCCTCCTTTCCCACAGCCAACAGGCGGGCCGTGCTGGAAATCAGTCCAGGATTTGATCAGAGGGGTGGTGCGGTCCCAAAGGAGACGGGACACACATCTAGCACTTCTCTGCCAGCCGTGGGCGGGGACGGGCTGGGCCTTGGGATGTGGGTATTAGAGACCTTGAGTCCCCTCACTGGGGAGCATTGTCCCCTTATTAGAAGGCCTCATGTGAGGCTGATGCACCACCATATTTTTTTTTTTATTATTGTGGTAAAATATACATAAAATTTACCATTTTAAGCAATTTTATATGTGTAATTCAGGGCATTAAATTCATACATACTGTTGTGCAACCATCACCACCACCATCTCCAGCACTGTTTCATCTCCCCGAACTGAAACTCTGTCCCCATTAGACAGTGACTCCCCATTGCCCCCGGTGCCCGGAAACACCATTGTATTTGCTTCACGATATTTTCTTGTTTTCTTTAAGATCCATCCTTGTCTCCCCTGCAGATCAGTGAGCAGGAGCGGGTCTCAGCAGGGCTGAATGCTATGGGAGGTTGTCACTTACCCAGCGGGGACACCGAGGCCCACCAGCGCATTCTGCCTTGGGCCAGGGGAGCACCCGGGGGCGGGCATGGGAATGACGGCTGGAGAGCGCAGAGTGGGAGACGTAGCAGGACATCGGGCTTAGTGTCATATCAAGGACACCAGGAGCTGGTCCTAAATAAGCGGCTGGGGTGTCCCCTTGAAGCTTGGACCCAACCGAGGTACAGCTGAGCCGTCCAACATGGAAGCCACAGTGAATCGGAAGCAATGCTACTTTCTGGGTGAAACAGGGCTAATGGCACATGTGAAAGTGATAAGATTTGGGATCTAGTGAGTTAAATAAAATATATTATTCTGATTCATCGCACCTGTTTCTTTTCAGTTTTTATTGTGGCTGCTAGAAAAAGTTAACAGTGCCTCTGTGGCCCACATTCTGTTGCTATCGGACAGCGCGGGCCTACGGGAAAGAGGACGGAGACGCCAGACCGGGCTGAGGCAGATGCGGAGGAAGGAGCGAGAAGGCCCAGAGAGGGCGGCGTGTTAGCACGAGTTCGCTGTGGGCGACCAGGACACCCACCAGCTCACCGTGTCCTTCGGGAGGGCCTAGAGGACACTCCTTTCACTAAAGCAATTCACAGGCCTTGGTGTGGGGCACGGGCCTTGGTGAACCTGCCGTCCTGTCAGCCAGAGTTGGTGGCGGAAGACGTCAGCCCGGACCCGGGCCCCGGCGTCAGTGGGAATGACAGGACCCCGCCACAGCAGAGGTGAAGTGGTGGCCCTGACACGTGGGAGGCAGGATTAATGTCATTGCCACAAGAGGTGACAAGGCTGGAGTGGCCGGGATCGAGGATGAGACCCAGGCGTTCCTGAGAGTAAGACAGATAGGCAACGACAACAGTGTTTATGTAACCAAAAAAGACCCAAAGCAAATGAATGGAAGGCTGGTCTCAGCACCATATGGAAAATCATGAATTGTTTCCAGCTCCGAACCACTTCTCAGAGCCATCAAATGATCCCCTTGAGAGAGGACCCTGCAGAACAGCAGGTATATACAATGACTATTGCCCCAATCTTTCCCTGAGTTTCCTCCAGCTCCGTAGCAGGGAGGCTGTGCACCGGGGAAAGGAGACCACGCTCATCCGGGGCCACTCAGGGGCTGTCAGATACCGGGTCTGAGCTGATACTGACACCCGCCAGGGGACCCCCAGTGCGTGCTATGGTTGAGTGCACAGAAGCCAGCTGACAGTGAAGGACAGGTTGAAGCCGTCTCACGTTGGGTCCAATAACCTGCAGAGCCACCTTCTTGTCATTGCCCCGGCTCCTGATTGCACAATTAGGATGAGTAGGATGGACATACAACTGGCAGAACCCTCACCTGGGCTTGCTGGCATGTGGACTGGGCTGCTTTTATAGGAGGGGCCAAGCCCTTGAAGCTGCTCCCTCTGCCCCCAGCCAGGGAGGTACAGCAGGAGCAATGCTGCATTCCGAGTAGACTGGAGACAGTGCCGCCTTCGAAGACTTGGATATGATGATTCAACACGGGGATAGCTGTGGTCTCTACCACGCCTCTTCCCAATTCACCGGCGTGGTCACTGCGAACATCAGATGAGTCCTGGCGGGGGACTGGGGACTCTGTCAACCCGGCCATCTGTAGATCCAGTTGCAGCTGCTGCACC
>CAUYSK010075623.1:0-13371 GCA_963575035.1 Avahi laniger
TAATTTCTTTCTATTTTTGGTAGAGATGGGGTCTCGCTCTTGCTCAGGCTGGTCTCGAACTCCTGAGCTCAGAACGATCCGCCCACCTCGGCCTCCCAGAGTGCTAGGATTACAGGCGTGAGCCACCGCGCCCGGCAGAAATACTGTCTTTTTATCATGTATTCTGTCAATGCCCGCAGACATATCTGTAGAAGAATTAGTAATCAACACATTGATGTGTCTTCAGCAAAATATTGTCTAGTCTGCAATTTCTCAACCTAGGCATTATTGACTTTTTGAGACAGAGTCTTGCTCTGTCGCCCAGGCTACAGTGCCTTAGCTCACAGCAACCTCAAACCTTGGGCTCAGGTAATCCTCTTGCCTCAGCCTCCCGAGTAGCTGGGACTACATGAATTAGTCACCACGCCCAGCTAATTTTTTCTATTTTTAGTAGAGACGGGGTCTCTCTCTTGCTCAAGCTGGTCTTGAACTTCTGGGCTCAAGCAATCCTCCCACCTTAGCCTCCCAGAGTGCTAGGATTACAGGCATGAGCCACCAGGCCCTGCCCACTATTGACATTTTGGGGCCAAATAATTTATTGTTACAGGGAGTTGTACCTGTGCATTATAGGACATTTAACGGCATTCCCAGCTTTTACCCACTAGATGTCAGTAGCACCTTGCAACCCAGTTGTGACAACCCATCTCCAGACATTGCCAGATATCCCCTGCGGGGCAAAATCACCCCCAGTTAAGAACCACCAGTGTATTCAAACAAAGATGGGATAAAGATTATAAATAGTCTTGTATAAGTTGAAGTCACTAAAGTAGTTTTGCTGTCAATAGACAAGGAAATCTGTTGGTTTTCAAATTTTTTTTTGGATTTTTTAGAATTGGATGAGGGATTATGAACACTGTTGGATATTAGAATAAGGGTAAGAAAGTCATTTGTTTAATCACATTAAGCATGATAATATGATTCTGATAGCTGGTAATAGGTATAAGCAGAAATAAAGATATATCTCCTATATGGAGAGGTAAACCCAAGTGGAAGAAGAATGGTGCTTTGTATATAATAATACTTAATACTTTTTTTTTTTGAGACAGAATCTCACTTTGTTACCCTGGCTAGAGTGAGTGCTGTGGTGTCAGCCTTGCTCACAGCAACCTCAGACTCCTGGGCTCTAGCAATCCTACTGCCTCAGCCTCCCGAGTAGCTGGGACTATAGGCATGCACCACCACGCTCGGCTAATTTTTTTTTCTATATATTTTTAGTTGTCCAATTAATTTCTTTCTATTTTTGGTAGAGACAGGGTCTCGTTCTTGCTCAGGCTGGTCTCGAACTCCTGAGCTCAAACAATCCGCCCGCCTCGGCCTCCCAGAGTGCTAGGATTACAGGCGTGAACCACTGTGCCCCGTCTTAATACATATTTAATTTGAGATTATATGATACATAATCAGTGAAAATTTGGGTTGGTATTAATAAAGAATCAAGTCTTGGGTAATTTAGATTTGTAGACAGGACATAATCATTGAACAGTTGAAAACCTGTTCATTTATTTTAGTGTAATAATTACACTTATTTGTAATTTCATACTTTTTTTTTTGAGATAGCATCTCACTCTGTCACCTAGGCTGGAGTGCAGTGGTTTCAATTATAGTTACTGTAGCCTCAAACTCCTGGACTCAAGCATGCCACCAGGCCTGGCTAATATTTCTATTTTTTGTAGAGACAGGGGTCTTTCTGTGTTGCTCAGGCAGCTCTTGAACTCCTGGCCTCGGGCAACCCTCCCAAAGTGAGCCTCCCAAGGTGCTGAGATTATAGGCATGAGCCACTGCCCCCACCTAATTTTGCTTTTATTAAGATTTCATATGAAGTTGTAACTGAAAAGCCTAATGGAAGTATATTTTTAAAGTTTATTTAACAGAAGCAATAGGGTGTGTATTTGGCATGTTTGAGAATGCAAAATGTACTTGGATTGGATCAGGTAAAGGATAAAAGGGGAAGATGAAGCAATGAACCAAAAATTACACGTGGGAAGAAGGTAAAGAAGTGTGTGTATTGGAGAATGCCAAATCCATTATCTTCCAAAGTAGTAAATCAGTGTATTTCAAGTGGGAAAACCTAAAAATGATGGTGTAAACACTACATTTAAAGGTTAGAAAAAAATAATGGAGGTTAGTACTAGAAGAACTTGCTAAAAGAGTTGAAATTACTTACCTATGGAGAATCAGAGTCCAAGGTGGGATAGGTGATTCCTTAAAATAGAATAAAGTATACTTGGACAGCATTGGAAAGGGGAATAGAAGATGATAAAATGAACAAAAGAGAAAGTGGGGACAGTCTAGTACTTGACTTTAGTTAATGGAAGGATTTGTGAGCAAATTGAACATGCATTTACATGAATGCAAAAGAGCATACCTATCTCTCTGATCATTTTGAGGATCTTCCAGTTTTATCCTCCATTACTAAACCCCTTCTTTCCATTGCTTTTCTCAGAATTTTCAGCTACAGCTAACTCAAGGTTCCCCCTAACTAAGGGAGGGTGAGAGTACTGGTTTCCCAGGGATGGCTCTAATTGCATTTAGGTTCATCAGTTCTTCTTATCTGTAATTTATATCCATTCAATTTTTGTTGATGATTTCTGAAGTCTTTGTTTTCTTTTGTTTATAGTTAAGATCTGAAAACTTTTTAGTGCTAATCTTAAACTTTATAAGCTCTTTAAAAAAAACTTACCTTATCCAATTTTTTTTCATTCTCTTAAAAAATCGTATTATAGAAAATATCAAACATATACAAAGTAGAAAGAATAGTGTAATGAACCCCATCATCCAGCTTCAACAATTGTAATCATTCTGCCTTGTCTCTTATTTTTAAATAAAATTTACAAATATCAAAATGCACAAATAGTAACTGTACAATTTTGACAGATGGATGATACACCCATGTAAGCCATAATCACTATCACCGTGTCACTTAATAGACCATTTCCATCTCCTCAGAAAATGTTCTCACATTCTATCCCAGTTAACCCAATCCTCCCCTGCCTCCAGGCAACTGCTGTGTGATTTTTTTACCTTCAATCAGTTTAGCCTATTTTAGGACTTTATATAAATAAAATTTTGTTTTAATATTTTACTTTGTGTTGACATCATACACACAATAGCATATATAATACATATATTTTATTAAAACAGTTGTACTTACCACCCAGCCTAGAATTTTATCAGTGCCTTTGAAGTCCCTGTCTGTCACACCCCATACTATCTTTCTCCTCCCTCTTCCCAATGTCCACTATTCTGAATTTTGCATTTTTTTATTCTTTGGCTTTTTATTATAATTTTATAATATTTATTCATTCTCAAATAATATATGGTTTGGGATTGCCTGTTTTGGAACCTTTTCTAAAAGAATTATACTGTCTGTACTTTTTCTAGTATACATTTTTCATTCAGCTTTATGTTTTAGAGATTTGATATATACAGCTGTAGTTCATTTATTTTCTTTGCTGATATTCATATATGTAACTGTGGTTTGTTCATTTTCACTGCTGTATACTATTACAATGTATAAATGTGCTGTAACTTGTTTAACCAGTTTCCTATCAGTAGATATTTGTGCTGTTTTCATGCATAATGCCGCTGTGGATAATCTGGAACATTTATCTTGGTGGATGTGTGCAAGTGTTTCTCTAGGGCAGTCCTTCTCAAGCTTCAGGTGACCCATTAGTATAGTTGTTCTGCTAATTAGAATCACCTGGGAAGCTTAATGAACTCTGTGTTCAAGCTCTATCTCATTCCAATTGAATCAGAGTCTTCAGGGGCTTATCTGGGCATCAGTTTTGTTTTTGTTTTAGCTTTTTAAATGCCTCAGGCAGCTCATGTTAAAAACCAATGCATTATGCAAGATGAAAGGAGAACAACAAAAAAAAAAATCCAGTGCATTAGTGGGTTATGAAATCTGTTCAGTGGATGACATTAATTGAAATAACCAGAGTATACCACACACAGTAAAAGAGTTGTTTCATGAAACATTTGTTTCAGCCATATGTGTAGTGGTTTAGGATATAAAATATGTTTCTTGGTGTGTGTCCTGGTCAAAGATTTAAAGATTGCTCAGAAGTACATACTTAGGAGTAGAATTGCGGGTTTAGGTTATTCGCATGTTTGACTTGACTAGGTTTTTTAAGTTGTTTCCTAAAGTTTTTTAATGTGCATTCTCACCCACAGAAGATGAGGGTTTCCATTGCTGCACGTCCTCACCAATTTGTATTACAGGACTTTAATTTCTGCCAATCTGGGAGGTGTGAAATGGTAGCTCATTGTGGTTTTAGTTTGCATTTTCCTGATTATTTAGGATATTGGGCATTTTTTCAGGTTAATTGGCCATTCATTAGTACTTTCTGTGAAATATCTATTCAGGTCTTTAATCAGTTTTTCTATTGGGTAGTTAATTGTTTCCTTGTTTATTAATAAGCATTCCTTATAGTCTATATACAATATCGTTTGTCAGTTATATGATGTTAAATATAGTCTTCCAAGTTGTGATTTGCTTAACTTGGGGTCATAAAGACATTTTCTTATGTTTCTTCCAAAAGTTTTATAGTTTGCCTTTTACAGTTTAAATTGTTGAGATATCTGGATTTTATTTTTGTACATCTGTGAAGATACCTATTTTCGCTTTTTTCTATAGCATGGATAATTAGTATCCCAGCACCATTTATTAAATCTTCACTCATTTCTGCACTGACCTGCAATATTTACCATTATTTACCAGGTTTCCATGTATGTGAGTCTGTTTCTGTGTTCTGTTTTATTCAGTTGGCTTATTTGTCCATACCTTAGCTACTACTGCCCTGTTGTGATTATGGTATCATAATAATTCTTGATACCTGGTAGAACAAATCTCCTACCAGGTTCTTCTTGAAGATCTTACTCATTACTTTGGCCCTTTTTCTTTTTCTATGAATTTTAGAATCTGCTTAAAATGTACTTATAAAAAAATGTTGCCAATATTTTTTATTAAAATTACGTTGAATTTGTAGGGCAAGTAGGAGAGAATTGCATTCAGCTTTGTAATTAAGAGTAGAGACTCTGCCACAGCCTCTTTGTGTAGCTTGCTTGGAGTGGGGTTTAAGAGCACATAGTTTTCTTTCCTTTTCTTTTCTCTTTCTTTTTTCTTTTTTTTCCTTAGAGACAGGGTCTCACTCTTGCCCAGCAGGCTGGAGTGCATTGGCATGACATAGCTCACTGCAGCCTCGAATTTCTAGGTTCAAGGGTTTCTCCTCTCTGGGCCTCCCAAGTAGCTAGAACTACAGGTGTGCACCACCATGCCTGGTTAATTGTTTTTTTTTTTCCTGTAGAGAAAGGGTCTGTGTTGTCCAGGCTGGTCTCAAGCTCCTGGCCTCAAGCGATTCTCCCATCTCAGCCTCCCATGAGGCCACAATACACTGCCTCCTTTTCATTTTGAGAGAGAAACATATGGACACACACAGAGATGGGTAATGTTTGAAGGGTAGGGTCCTCCTGGATTCTTCCCATTCCCTGGGGCTCTACCCTCCCTTTCCAACCCATCTTCCTACACTTACTGCTCCTACCTGGAAGCTGAGATCTCTGAAACAACCCTGTCACTGTGGCCTAGCTTTAGGAGTTAAGAATGAGGAAGAACTTTGTGTATGTATGTATATTATGCTCATATGAACACAGAAATCAGCCTGCTTAGGTGGTCCCGCTGTGTTATCCCATTCATCGCCCTGGTGGTTGCTTCTGGGTCCCCCCCATTTCCACCCACTTTGCTTCTAGCTTCCACCACCTGCAACATTTCTATAGTAGCATTTTCCTGTCTACATCTTGAGCTACTGTTTCTCTCTTTAGTTTTATCCTAAATGCTTTTCATTTTTGAGCATTCTTCATAGATTTTATTCCGTGAAATATAGGGATTTAATATAGAAGGGGAGGACTATAGTAATGTGCTTAGTACATCATCTTGAAATAGTCTAGAAAGGAAAGAATTATATTTTTATAAAATTATATTTTTAAAAAAATCATAATGACCTTAAGACTTTTGCCATCTCTAATGTAAAGCCTTATAGAGATACTAATTTTATTCTACTAAAAAATGTATATCCCTTACTGCTGTCCTTACTAACAGACAGATGATATTTTCATAAAAAGAAAGACAGACTTTGGCTAGGCATAGTGGCTCACGCCTGTAATCCTAGTACTTCGGGAGGCCGAAGCAGAAGGATTACTTAAGGCCAAGAGTTCGAGACCAGCCTGAGCAATATATTGAGACCCTGTCTCTACAAAAAATAGAAAAATTAGCTGGGCTATAGTGTCCCACACCTGTAGTCCCAGCTACTTGGAAGGCTGAGGCAGGAGGATGGCATTGAGCCCAGACATTTGAGGTTGCAGTGAGCTATGATCATGCTACTTATTTCACTTTAGCCCTGGCAACAGAGCGAGACCCTGTCTCAAAAAAAAAAAAAAAAAAAAGTTTCTAGTATGTCTTTAATTGTTAATTACTGGTTTTTGTTTTTCTTTTTTTTTGAGACAGAGTCTCACGGTGTTGCCCACGCTAGAGTACCGTGGCGTCAGCCGAGCTCACAGCAACCTCAAACTCCTAGGCTCCAGCGATCCTCCTGCCTCAGCCTCCTGAATGACTGGGACTACAGGCATGCGCCACCATGCCCAGCTAATTTTTTCTATATATTTTTAGCTGTCCAAGTAATTTCTTTCTATTTTTCAGTAGAGACAGGGTCTTGCTCTTGCTCAGGCTGGTCTCGAGCTCCTGAGCTTGAATGATCCGCCCGCCTCGGCCTCCCAGAGTGCTAGAATTACAGGCGTGAGCCACCGTGCCTGGCCTAATTACTGGTTTTAATGAATGTCACTGGAAAAATAAAGAATATCAGAAATTATGCTTTTTATAACAACTTGACTAAACTCATCTTTTTTCCATGTCTGCTAATGTATGCACTGAGTCATCAGAAATACAGTGATAAACAAAACAGATGGTGTCCCTGCCCTCATGACACCACGCAAAAACCATAGCATATAATTACAAACTATGAGAAGTGATGCAGAAAAAATATAAGACATCTGTCTAATCTGGGAAGGCATCCTAATGAAGTGAAAGTAGAGTTGAAGACTGAAGGATGGGCAAGTGAAACAGTAGTTACAAAATGGGTACTATGCCTAGAAAGGAGCTTGTTTTAGTGGCTCAGCCACAGGAGGAATCGTAGCACATTCATGGAGCTGAGTGCAAGCCAGTGTGATTTGAAAGCAGAGAGGGAGAAGGAGGATCACAGCATGATGTATGTAGAGAAGTACAGACAGCAGAAGAGGCTAAAGAGGTAGGCAGGGATCAGGTCATAAAGAGCATTGTATTCTGTGCTACAGAGTTCAGTTTTTGTCCTGTTTCCCGGGGCATCATTACAGAATTTTGAACAGTGGAAAGACCTGGTCACCTTTCTGTTTCAGATAGGAGAGACTGGTAGCTGTATAGAAAATACGTTTTGTTGGAGGTCTAAGGCTGAAGTTGGAAACTAGTTAGGCTTTTGCTGTAGCCCAGGTGAGAAATGGCTTAACCAGTCTAGTAGTTTTAATAATAAAAATGGCAGTGAGCCATTGTCCTGGCTTATTTTTATAAGCTTTATTCAGATAATGAGTGTTGAGTGGTATAGTATTTATTAACTAAAGCAGTTTTCACATCTAGTTATTCAACCTATAACCACGTCCATTTCTGGTTTGTTATGACTTAGATCTGTAAACATCCTTTCTAATCTAAAAATTCTAAGATTAATAATAGGACCCCATACTTCTCTGCCTGTTTCACACAGAATGCCCTGTGTGCTGGCACAGATACGGTTTCACCGATTTGAAGCTATTCTAGGTCAAAAGAACAATGGGGTAATCATTGATTGTTAGACTAGAAACAGAAGAGTATTCCTTTTAAACAGATGGGTGTTTTTTTTTAGCCTTAGAATGTAGCTCAAATGTGGCCTAAAGGATGTGACAGTAGCCTCCTTAGGATTCTTTCAAGTACCTTTTGTCAACATATGACTCAGGGTCTCTGCCTCTTGGCTGAAGGTTGCTGCCTGCCTGTTGCAGTTTTGTTGTCTAATGAAGCTGAAAAGTGATTCTAAGAATCTCTTTCCCCCAGGACACTAGTAAGTTGTGCATTTTATTAAAAGAAGTTTTTTTCCCTGGTCCATTACTTCCATTAAGTGATCCAATTGCCTGGTGGACATCCTGTAGATGATTGTGTTTGATAAAGCAGAAGTGAGAACTTCTGTTTTATAAAACATGAAAAGATTTCAGATTTCTCCAAAGCTAAAATGTTTACTTGTTAAATGAAACTTGTTTCTGTTAGTCCTTTAGTTCTTGGCTTCTAGAATTACATAGCAGTATTAAAGACATTCTATTTATAAAGCAATATCTTTCCTGCACATTGTTTGATTTGAGACATGCTTTAGTATCTTTTTGTTTTAGATAGTTTCTAATATCCCTTTCTCCTCCTACTGAACTACTAAAATATAAGAAGTATTTGTGTGTGTGTTATGTAAAAAGAAATGAAATTAAATAGGTTTATAGGATATCAAGTCATTTTCTTTTGAGTGGACTAATATATGTAACTATATCATGTCTCTGTTTTAACTTTTTATTCTGTACCCCTAACATATGTGAAACTTCTTTTAATGTATTTCTCTAAATTCTTAACATTCCCAAGTTGAAGAATATGAATGGGCCTTGGACACAACAGGTGTCAGAGATTCTCTTGCTGTATGCCTTATCTGTCCCCTTTTTGTGTACCTGTTTCATATTTTTTTATTATTTCAGTCCCCCTCTGCGTTTGAGGAAATACAGCCCTCAATAATAGTTTTGGGCTTTATTTCTTATAACTTCAGTCACTGGAGATAGACTGATTCTCAGGATGTCAAGTCCGGCTTAGTTCAAGTATTCATCCCTGAACCAATTGGCCAAGGGTTCGTGGGGCGCTTTGGGTGACCCGGCTTGAACCAGTCATCTGTGATCATGGTCATATAAGAAAATGATATCTTTTCCAACTTTTTGCATAGAGAAAGGGCAAGGAAAGTTCTCTCAGAAATGAGATGCTGAGCAGATTTTAAAAAAAGAAGAAACAAATATTTTCATGGTACATGAAATTATAAACTATTAGTTTATAGTTGGCTAATAAATATTTCCTCCTATATGCAGGATACTGAGTTAAAAGATGAGATACAAAGACAATAGAGGGCACAACCTCAGATTACTCAAAGTCCAGTGGAAAATGAGAGGTTGTTTAAGATAGATGTAATTGTGCGTTTTAGTAAAGGTGGCAAAATTAACCCAGGCTTAACAGTTGTACTACTCTCAGCTCCTTTCCACAACCAGTATGCCCTAACTCCTACGATGGCCAGATCTTATAAGTAAACACTATATGTGCCTTAAGAGGAGATGGACATTTAAGCATATGTGTGTCATCGCTCGTCAAAAAAAATAATATTATGTTTCCCACTAATGCTAGATCAGTATATCTTTGTAAACAAAGAATGACATACAGTAACATTTCTAACTTTATATGTGTAGACCTATCAAACAGCATGATTTTTAACTATGATATTAAGAGAATCTTCTGGTTAAACATAGCCTATTGACTACATACTATATTTATTCTCTCTTCCAAGATCCAACTAAGATGACAGAAAAAAAATTTTTTAAAAATATTACAAGGGCAAAGAGAATAGGAGAGGAGACAGCAGTGTACAAGAGGTTTCAATACACATTGAAAGAATGAAGTGGTAGAGAGGTGGCACCTGGCTAAGCAGAGGAAGGGGACACATAAACTAAGTGTTTACAGGTGGGAATGTCTCTGAGAAGTGCATCAGTTTCCCTTGTAAAAATCCTGCAGGTTTTAATTTAGAGGCACACAATATCGTGTTTGTGTGTATGGTGGTAGGGGGGTATGATACACATGCTGGAAACGAGGAATTAGTTGAAAAACTGCGTAGGAAGTTATCAAAAACTCTTTAGGACTCCTCTTTTACTCCATATATCCATGGAAATATAACCCCCATCCTCTGGAGGGAAAAAGAACAAATTCTATTTACATTTATTTCAGGAGAAATTAAACCAAACAGGCCCCTGTTCTTGTCAGGGAGTCAGGAAAAGTTGAAGTACCAGAATAAAAAAGATGGAGTCAGTGAAAGTCAGCACACGAAACTCCTTTCCTCTGCCCTGCTTTCAGAATACTTGCAGCCTGACTCATAGCCCTCAGACAAGAGATTGGAAGATTTTTTTTCTCTGGATAAAAAGAATAGCCTGGAAAAAAAAATGCTTTAGGTACCCTGTACCCTATCCTCATCTTTAGTGGAAATGCTGACTTATTTCCCAGTTTACTTTTTAATATTTTGTATGAGTAGACAGCAAAGAATCACCAGACATTTGTGAAAAACCCTTAAACATAAGAGAGTCCAAAACAATAGCGGATTAAAAAAGGAATTCAGGGCTAGGCCACTTGGCTCATTGCCTGCAATCCTAGCACTTTGAGAGGCCGATGTGGGAGGATTGCTTGAGGTCAGGCATTCGAGACCAGCCTGCACAACATAGTGAGAGACCGCCATCTGTAAAAAAAAAAAAGAAAGAAAGAAAAAAATCAGTCAGGCGTGGTGGTGCACGTGTAGTCCCAGCTACTTGGGAGGCTGAGGGAGGAGGATCTCTTGAGCCCAGGAATTCGAGGTTGCAGTGAGCCATGATGATGCCACTGTACTCTAGCCTAAGGGACAGTGAGACCCAGTCTCAAAAAAAAAAAAAAAAAAAACGAACATAAAAGAAACAGACAATGTAAGGAGAAAACAAACTCAAAACCCTAGCCTATAAATACACAAACACTATGTAATCTTCAAAGAAAGAAGATAAATTGAATCCATGAAGCGAGAAAAGGGCTCTCAGAATGATCAGAGAACAATGAGAAATAATTCCTGAAAATGAACATGTAAAATTACCAAAACAAGCAGAAGGTATCAGTAGGAAGAGAATTGGAAGATAGTTAAGAAAATTCCCCTAGAGAGTTAAACAAAAATACAAAGATAGAAAATCTGAGAGAAAAGGTCTAACTAATAATGATCTGAGGGACTTTAAGTTCCAAAATGGAAGCATAGAAACAAGCTGGCTTCACCCCTCACCAAAAAAACCAAAAATCCACACAGCACTGAGATTATCACCAGCAATATCCTAGAACGCAAATAGGAGGAGGAAACACTTCCTGGCACCACAGAGAAATGAAAAAACTCTGTGTAGACAAGAGAATCGGGCTTCTAGATCCATGGTGTCCCTTCCCCCAAACTGCCCAACACCAAGCGTGCAGAAAATCTACCCCATTGTGCCCCCCAGTCACTGTTTCTGCTCTTAAAAAAGTGAAATCAAAGTGGACAACCAGCTTCTCTACCATCTTGGGTTCCCTGACAGGAGGCATGTCTCTGCCTCACCCATTGGGAGTGCCTGAAGGGAGGATCATCCCTGAGGGCAGTCATACGCAAACGGGGAGACAAGACTACCATCCCCAGCCCTGGAAACACAGTTCTATAACTCAGCCAAAGGGAACACCAAAATCAGAGTGGCCGTTCAGCAATACCGCACTGTAGGAGGTTCATTCCACGGGTACCCTGGGCACTAGCCCCTTACCAGCCTTCCTGTGCTACCCGGATTTGGAATGTGCTGCACTCGGTTTACCAAGAACAGAGACAAAGCTGGGCTTATGGTGCCATCTAGTGTCAAATGGAGGCAGCAACCTAGCAGGGGAAGAAATAAAAATCAACAGGTAAATTACAACCTCTAAACAGTTGTAAAACCAAAACAAGCCACAAAGAGAAGACTGAAATAAATAACTAATAACTATAAATAACTAATCCTTCACTGCAAATACATCGATGTATGTCCACAAAAGAATAACAGCAAACAGGGATCCACAAGCAAGGAACCAGTGACTGACTCCATTGTGATATTTGAACTCTCTGACCAAGAATTAAAAATAGCAGTTTTAAGGGAGCTTGGTAATCTCTAAGATAACACAAAAAATCAAAAAGAGATTGAAGTAATAGTATCAAGCAGAAATCTTAGAACTGAGAAATACCTTTGCTAAACTAAAAAATTCATTAGAGGCTCTCAATAGCACAATGGATAAAACAGAGGAAAGAATCAGTGGGCTGAAAAACAGACTATTTGGAAATACAGTCAGATGGAAGAAAAGGAATGAAGATTGCCTGCAAGATATAGAAAATTATTTCAAAAGACTAAATCTAAGACTTACTGGTGGTTCAAGAGGGAGTTGAGCAAGAACAAGAGGTAGAAGGCTCATTCAAAGAAATAACAGAAAACTTTCCAAAACTTGAGAAAGATAAATATCCAGGTACAGAAAGCTCAGAGAACACCCCAAGCAGATTTGACTCAAATAAGACCACCACAAGGCATATAATAAACTCAAAGGTCAAGGACAAAGAAAGGATTCTAAAAGAGGCAAATAACATACAAGGGAGCTCCAGTTTGTCTGGCAGCAGACCTCTCAATGGAAACCATAAAGGCCAGGAGTGGGATGACATTTTTAAAGTGAGCGAAATAATCAAAGAAATAATAGAAAAAGTTTCTTAGACCTGAAGAGTATGATTTCCAGATAGAAGGGGCTCACTGAGTACTCAGCACAACAAACAAATGAATGAATGAAGACCACATCATTCTCAAATTTTGTAGCACCGCAGATAAGACAGTAAAACCTGTTACACTTCCTGTCAAGATGCAGTAACAGGGACTGCATTTACCCTCCCATCTGAAAGAACTAAAACAATAGAGGAAAAAACAGACAAAACAACAGTTTTCAAGACATTGTACATCACATGGTGTACGATTTCTAGGAAAGGAGAAACTACTGGGGGGAGTTTCTAGGCTGCTGCACAGGGAGGGAGAATTTGATGATCTCCCTGAGTTGAGAAACAGTTACAGGATTAATAGTAGAAAAGACATTCAGAAGAAAAGATTACTGAATTTGAAAACATATGAAACTCAGAAAAAAGAGTGAAACAAAAATAAACAGCTGTGGGACAATTTCAGGCAGAGCGATATATGTATAGATAAAGTCTTTAAAGGTGGGAGAGGAGAAATTTTAAGAATTCTTTTTAAAAATGGCTGAATAATTTCCAAATTTAATGAAAACTATAAACCCACAGATTCAAGAAATTTAACAAATTCCAAGCACAGGAACCATGTAAACTACACCAAAACATATAGTACTCAAACTGTATAAAACCAGTGATAAGGAGAAAGTCTTAAAAAACTGTCAGAAAAATAAATGACATACAGAGGTCAAAGATAAAAATGACAACAGACTTTATATAAGTAACA
>CAUYSK010075624.1:0-34732 GCA_963575035.1 Avahi laniger
CAGGCAACACAGTGAGACTCTGTCTCAAAAAAAAAGAAACTAAAATGAGGTCATTAGGGTAGGCCCAATCCAATATGACTGGTGTCTTTTTTTTTTTTTTTTTTTTAGACAGAGTCTCAATCTCTTGCCTGGAGTGAGTGCCGTGGCGTCAGCCTAGCTCACAGCAACCTCAAACTCCTGGGCTCAGGCAATCCTACTGTCTCAGCCTCCCAAGTAGCTGGGACTACAGGCATGTGCCACCATGTCCGGCTAATTTTTTCTATATATATTTTTAGCTGTCCAATTAATTTCTGTCTATTTTTGGTAGAGATGGGGTCTCGCTCTTGCTCAGGCTGGTCTCGAACTCCCGAGCTCAGAACGATCCGCCCACCTCGGCCTCCCAGAGAGCTAGGATTACAGGTGTGAGCCACCGCGCCCGGCCCTGGTTTTTACCTTTTTAAAAATACTGTTTATTCCATGTTTATGAATAAATTGTTTTTGAGAATCTGATTATATTACAACAGATGGACAGGTATTTGCATTTTCCATAAACTACCTTTTAGTGTAAATGTACAAAAATGCCTCTATCCATCTTGTTACTATGTTTCTTTTGGTACTTGGGGAGAACTTTACTGTGAACTGCTTCCATTAGCATTATTTCCCTGAGGACACATTAACAAATCAAAAAGCTGTAGACTACTACATATACACATACCAGGGGTGCATAGTTCAGTTTCTGTAATCCCACAATACACAAATGTTGGCAGAATTTCAGTGACTGTATTAATCCTGTGAGATACTTTGTCATGCATGATAGATGATATTTACAAATTGAGGTCTGAAATGGTCAGAAGCTTTGAAGATGCTTTATTATGCAGTATGTGGAAGTGGAAGTGTTTATGTTACTTGTTTTAGACTATATTGGCCAAGCAGGCAGCAAAAAATATACAGTCTCATAATAGACTGCATCAATTTCATAACAAACCTGAAGGTTCCTGGGAGTTTTTCCAGCCTAAGCCAACAAGGTTTATCAAAGGTTTTGCCAAGGTCTTAAAACCCTATGGATGCTTGGAGGGTTTGGATAGCTCATGTGAAATGCTAGTCCATTTAAATGCCATCCACATACCTGCTGAATGACTTTCTTAGTAAATTTCTGTATTGTGGACTCAGTGGAATGCGATATCCCTGCTACGAGGAGCTCCTGGCTCTTTAAGGGCTCCACTTGATTAATCAGAGAAGATTTGAGCATAATTAAGAACCACATTGCTTTTGAAGACTGGGAAGTGGAAGCCCAAGAAGGGTCACTGATTTGTTCTCAAGGTCATGGAGTCAGATTGACTCACTAGGACTTGTTTCCTCTCAACATGTGTAACAGACTGTAGGTTGTTTTTTTGCCCTTTCCCCCACTCCCTCAGTTGAACACTTTTAAGTTTTGAAAGGTTTCCCTAATTAAAGGAGTTCTTGTTTCACCCTGGCCATACTCTTTGTGACTTTTGCACATTTTCTTTTTCTTGCCCTACCTACCTTCCACCTTTAGTCTGTTTCTCCCACTGGGCTTCTCTCTTCCTGTTTCTTTGATTTTTGTTGCCCTTTTCTAAAACTTTCCTTCACAGTATCCACGAGTTTTAGAATAGTATTTAGTACTCTAGGCACAAGCAAATTACCCTTTTGTGTAAACAGTAGGGCTTGTTTTATTCCTTTGATGGCTATGGTGGGATTTTGTGTTGGTTTCTCAAATGTGCCCCCATGATGCCAAACACTTGCAGCGACAGCAGCATCATGGATTGCTGTCTTTCCCCCTGGCTTTATTGAGATGTAATTCGCGTACTATAAAATTCACCTTGTTGAAGTGTACAATTCAATGGTTTTTAGTATATTCACAGAGTTGTGCAACCATTACCATAATCCATTTTAGAACATTTTTATCACCCCCAGAATTAACCCTGTACCATTTGGTAGTCACTCCTCATCCCTCTCTCTCCCCCTTTGCCCATGGCAACCATTAATCTGCTTTCTATCTATGGATTGGTGTTTTGGGGGCCCAGTCTGCAATCGCTTTCCTGTGATATGAGGAAGCATATGACTTCACTTGCCCACCTTGATGGTGGCCTGAGTTTTGCTCATTTTCCCCCATTAGCTTGATAAGTCACTAACTACTTTTAGTGTCAAATAAACTTGGAGAGGGGTTTACTCTGCACTGTCATTCCCAGTCTAGAGACTCCAGAAAGAGACCTTGGACAACTTCCAAGTGAATTTACTTTTTTATATCTGACTTTCTGCAACCCCATTTTTGTCAGATGATCACCTACCCTTTGCTCCTGAGCCCCCTGGCGTTGGAAAACCCCAAGACTGGAAACTTCCTCAAGGCAGGAATTTTGGAACCGCAACACCAAGCCCAATGTCTGCCTGTCACATAGATACTCAGTGTTCACTGAGTGAGTGAACTTATGCAATATTCTTAAATTACCCTACCTTTTCGGTACACCAGTCCCTGTGAACTAATTGAACTTATTTATGCACGTGTGTGTGCGCGCGTGCGTGCGCACGTTTGTTCAACAATTCAACTCTAGAATCATTTTAAAAATAGCAAGTAAAGCTGCTCTCAGAATAAATTCTGGGTGTATCCCATGTTGTGTACTTAGGGATGGATGCGCTTCTCTCTACTTTTTGTTTCGTGTGTTGTCAGTCCAATTCCTATCCAGGAGAAAACAACATGATGAATTGTTTATATTTTCAGGGGAAGAAATAGAAAGTGTAGAGGACTTATTTTTATTTACTCTTTTCTGAAAATGCTGTAGAAAGCAGTACTGCACATGGCTGCTTTGATTCTTTTTAGTTCTTCTTTATCTAAGGATGAGCATCTGGCAGGGAATGCTTTGACTTGCAATCCAGTACACTCCTGTTTTCAGTCGGAAAGTAAGTGGAAGTAAAGAGATTCTATCTCAAATCCCTCTGATGGCCTCAATAGCGGCCTGGTGTAGAAGTTGAGAAAGTGTCAATAAAGTGTTAATGGAGATACTCAAGGAGTTCAGGGCATTTTGAGACGTAGCACATGTTCACATCCCTCTGGTATCAGCACAAATTCAAAAGTGAAACCTGTAGGGTCATTTGGCTTTAATGTTGTCCAACAATAGGACATTAAAAGCCACACCAAGGAGAAGAATATCGAAAATTGCTTTGAACTTTCAAAGCTTGCTGTCTAAACTATCCTGGCAACTTTCAAAAAGTGATAAGCAGGAAGTGCAGCAGTTCGGAAGACATGTGCTTGCTCTTAAGCAAACGCCTCAAATGCTCCTAATTTGTACCAGAGGCCTTATCAAAGGGCTCTGCAAAACTTCCAGTTTGGCAATTATGAGTATTAGTTGAGCTTAACCTCTGAGTCATAGGGTGGGGAGTTGAGAATTGTCATATCATTCTGCTTTCGGCTATCAAGGCAGGTGGACCTTTCTAAGAGCAGAGGGTGGTGGGTGAGTAGAAAAGGGAGGGAGTTAGAAGGGACTCCTCTTTTCAGAGCTGGCACAACTGTCCCTCCTTACAGCACTGTTCTTGCTATGTACTGTAGACCTGAGAGCTCATATGTAATAAAAATGTTAACCCCATCAGTGACAACTGGCTTCAGGTCAGGCTTTGGCTTTTTGCTGCTCCCACCCTCAGAGCCCATCTAGCTATGAAACAAGTAGGAATCAGGCCTTTTTAAAAAGTGGCTTTCATTATTTTTACTAAAGAGTTTTAATGATACAGAAGAGAAGTTCCTTGTTAGGAACATAAGTGACACATAGCTGGGTGTCTCTGACCTTTAAGTACAAACTCATTTTCATAGAAATAGTATCTGTTGAGGAGAAGCATTTAAGTAGATTATAAAAGGTAGGTTCAGAGGAATGTCACAGGAGATGCAAAGTATCTATCTTTGTATCAATAAATACAACTCCTCAACCAGAATTTTTAAATCTTCCTCAGGGAAGATGAAGGGATAATGGTTCCTTTATTAGTAAGTGGAGACCACAGCTATTTTTCTCTAAAATGTGGCAGTGAGGTAAAAATCTTTTACTATATTTTAGTATTTAGGAAAAACTGTTAAAATTTACTTTTTTGGAGGGGGGAGAAAACACATTTCCCTTTATGCCATGTGTCTCAATGGATTTTTAATCATTGCCAGAAAATGTAAGACACTGGAAGAATTCTGAAGGAGCAAGTGTAAGTAGATGTTCTTATTGAACCAGAGACTGCATTTTCTGTGTTTGCTCTGAATATCTGAGAATTGTGGTTGTTGGGAGTAACTTTGAAGCTGGTTGGCCCCTGGGGGTCCTTGGTCATGAGTAGGTGTAGATGACTATGGAGAAAGAGGTGTCCAAATGTGAAGTTTGAAAGTGGGTCAGGAGATTTATCTTTCTAGAAAACAACACCAGCATGTATGATTACCCTTAATTTATACCATTAGGGGCTCATAATAAAACAAAAAGACTTTTTGAAATTTCAAAGAAAAATTTGAGTTTCCCACAACCCCTTTAAAGCTGTTGTCCCAGGGTCTGGGTGGAGCAGCTTGATGTTTGGGTCGGATGTTGAAGGAAGGAATGTGCTCATTTCGGATAGGAGCTGCACTCATTTCTATGAAATCACCTGCAGACTTTGGCTCCATTTTAGAATGACTTTTAGAATGTCCTGGGAAGTAAATTGCTTATTTTAGAGCCTCAGTTTCTGTTGGGTGAATTAATTGCTTTTCCCTATGAGAAAGAAATATTGTAACTGGTATAATGGCCTAAGGTTTGTTATATTAACCAATTTGGAAAAAGAGCAATCAACTCAAGCATGTATTTTTTTCCTGTCAAATAAATGGTATACCCATTAAGGACAAATTTTGTGTATAAAGATGGCTTTATTTATATTTAGAAACGATAGCTGCCTGCTTTTATTTGATGTATTTGTTTAGATTACAAAACCTGAGCATATTTCAGCATCAGGGCAGGGGGACTGCTGATTTCTCCAAAAAGACAACAGTTGATTTGAATAAAAGCAAAAGAATTTGTGGTAATATATGGGTATGTGAGTTTTTTTTAGTTGTGAAACTGAAAGTCATTTAAAATAATGAACACCAGGACTCAAAGGACTGTGCATTTATTTGCCTTAAGAATATAACAGAGAAAGAGTTACTTCTTGGCAATTTATAGTATACCGTGTCTTGTTTGTTCCAGTGGTCATGGCACATTCTTAGAGAAGGGCTGTTGAGGCTAGGAATTAAAATAGTCTTCTAGTTAACAATATTAAACTTTGCCATAGTTTCCAATTAATTTATATTTGAACAGGAAGAGAGCCTAGGACTTTCTTAATTTCCTAATGGTGATCATAAAACATACCTAATGGGAATTTGCTTAACACATTAACTGCTGTGTGAGTTGTATTTAACTCATGCTAATTTTGAGCCTGGGGCCTCGTGAAGCATATGTAACTTCACACATCTCCTCATTTTGGGAGCCATGAGAACTGTTTGTCAAGTTGCATATAATTCACACACAGAAAACAATAAAAATAACAAATTTTTCATTAAATTAGAAAGGATCGTTTTGTTTTAGAAGTTTTTATTTTGTTTTCATAATAAAACACCATGACCCCAAGGAAAACCAATTTTTTTTCTAGTGTGGCAGTCAATGTGTTAAAATAAAGACTAATTTCGTGGGGGTGTGTGTGTATGGGTGTGCACACACCCAGACACACAGCAACTAAATTGGGATGCCATAGTTGGGTGGATTTTTCAAATATTTTAGCAAAGGTTTCAGAGCACTCATGAAACAAAAGCATTAAGGATTGCTTGTCATAGCTAATAAAGTTTGCTTGGATCTCACTTAATTTTTCTGCTTCACTTCACAAAGTAATTGAAACTTCCTTTTTGCTTCCAGCCCTTGCCCCCAAGAGCTACGGTCTTAAAAGAACATCTCTTTTGGTTAGCAATTCTATGGATTTTTTCTGAATGTAGAACTAGGTCCTCAAATAGTTGTTTAGCCTAGTGGTCATTCAGTCCTTGGAAGGGAAATTAGTTAAATCTGCAAGTGGCTTCTGGAGGCCGAAGAACATCCAAGGAGGAAAAAAGCTTATTACAACTGGAACATTTCAAGCATCTCTTGTGTAAGCCTGGTAATGTGATCCAGGTTGAAAAGTAGAGATGATGGAACTGTCCCACTGGAACAATGAAGGTATGAAAAAATAAGGTCCAACCTCAAAAACAAACAAAAACCCTGAAGAACTTTGCAGGTACAGGAACTGTCACTTGATACAGATTATCCAAAACCATGGGGTTTTCCAGTGCTCCATGTCTAGTTACTTGCTTCTTTATTTCAAGAGGTTCTCTAGAAAATTGCTTTTCTCCATCAAATAAAATAACCTTAGAACTCTTAACCCATTCTTGTAAAATAGCTCCAGTTTCCGTTCCCTCCAGCCATGTTTTGTTTTGGGTTAACAGTAAAAGACAAAACAGATTGTTGACTTCACCAGAAAATTTTGGGGACAGATTTTGCTCCTGTTGCTTCTATGTTAACAAAAACCTCAGATTGCATATCTTCTATTCTCAGAGCAAAAACCTATTTTTGAAGCGATGCGGGTGGGTTTTTTGAGGAGTGCTCTTCAGTTTTTATTTTAAAGCGTTTGATAAGAAGACACTTGACTTTGAAATTTTATTCTCATATATACTGGCTTGAGGGAGCTGACCTCCCACCTCCACTCAATCTACCTTGTCAACTTTCATTTTTAACTAAGTAATCCACTAGTTGACATAACTTGCTTATTTAAAAAGCAATCATATGGGAGTGATTTAGCGTTCTTTTTTTTTTTTATCAAGTTGAGTGTTAATTATTTTGATCTGCCTCTTGAATGGTGGGTTGTTAATAGTAATATTAGTCACAGCTGGTCTGTGAGTGTTCAATCCAGATTCCTTGGTTCAATGTTTCATAGGTCACTAAACAATTTTCTGATGAAAATTATTTAAACCCCAATTCTCAACCTCTTGCTTCCCCCGATCCCTTAGGATAATTAAATGCTCAATACTGTACCCCTAACTAGTTACTTGCTGTTCAAGATCCACATTTAAGCAATCATATTATATGCAGAAGGAATGATTTATCCTGCAGAGAAAGTTTTGTAAATATTGCGGTGTTTAATTCAATTTAAATTCATTTTGAAGAGAATAGTACCATGGATTGAATGACTGCATTATAATTCACCATAAGAGCAAAGTATTTAAAAAATATTTTGACATTCTTGATGAGGTTTGCATGTCACTCTTTATCAAATGCATCATAATACTATGTTAGGTTTCTTTGCTTAGCTCATGTTGTGTAATGGAGAAAAGTTCAATATCATTTAAGATAGACTCTAGTTATCTCATTTAAGTGACAATGGTTCTGTGAGAACTGTAACTTAACAGAAATATAAGAAAAACAGGAACTAGGGTCAAAAGCCCCACAGGGTATAAAAGGGTCATAACTTCTCTCAGAGGAGGCAAACGTAACTGATATACTAGTTTTTAAAGGGCACTTGATTGCACAAAGGAATGCAGTAACAGGATTTAAAGCAAACATACAGCACTAACAAGGATTAAATTAATTGCGTGCCCTGCTTTGGGGATGGATTAAAGGAGGTAGTTTTATATAAAATTATTTAATTGTAAATAGAATAAAATTAGTTTCCTGGTTTTGCATATCATAAGGTATTGTAATTTATGGCTTCTACCGTGATTACTGTGTTTAAGGGAGGATGCACGCTTGAATACGTAAACAGCATTAAGAAGCCACGTTAAAGCATAAAAATAATGCCACCCAGTCAATATTATGTTGAAACAATTTGTCCCTGTTTTTTAGATGATAAAATTACTACGCTCTTAAAAATCTTAAGAGTGAAGTTCTAAATGAATCAACAACGGTTTTTAGACGGTATGTCCTGAGAGTACAAAACACATGGAAACGTATTTGATTTTATTAACAGTGCTTTTGTGAATTGAAAACATACCCTTAGATTTGGATGTGGTGGATAGAATGAGTTCTCCAGTCAGCGTGAATATTTGGAGTAGTGTGAAATACGCTGCAGAGCTGTGTAAATGAAGTGTGCCGCAGCCTCCAGGGTGTCTTGTTCTGGAAGTCCTGCAACCTTATTGAAGGGCCTAGATTGGCTACCTAGATAATTGAGATTAAATTAAGACTTCATTTGCTGCCAGGAAAAAAAAATAATACATCCAGCTCATCTCCAATACTGTTTCAAGATGATTCACAGTTGGAAGGTAGATAACATGGAGTTGAAGAGGTATGCCATTTTTAAAATCTTTTTATTCAAAGAATTTCAACAAATAGAGACTTTTCTTGAAAGCTTATAGGTAAGGGAGGGGCTATTGTTCCAGTTTGCCGAGCACAGTCCAGGTTCACACCTGTTGTCCCAGCGTAATTGTGAATAGTGCCTCCTTTCACTCTCGAATGTGTCCTGGTTTGGACTATAATTTATGGTCACCCTAAGGACAGGAAACAGCATATGCACAAAAAGAGCTTGATAATTAAAAATGAGTTAAAATAGTTTTGCTTAGGAAAAAACAGGTTAAAGGAACTTTACATTCTTTGCTAGACATACCTTAGCCTAAGGTCGAGGAACGAGGCACAATCAAGTCGTTCTCCTGGCTAAGCAGGTTACATATGTGTTGGGAGAGCGCTTTGTAAAGAGGCAAGAAAACCATATGCCTTGATGTCTAAAAAGAATAGAATTGAGTCTTACTCTGATGGCAACTCAAGGCCATCATTGTGACCAGTAAGAGGCAGGGCCCTTACCCTAGAAAGAATTTCGCAGACGAACTCACAGATATCTGCCTCCCTCCATATCTTGCTTGTGTGTGAAAGTTAATTGCAGAATATGCAACTGCATGTTTCCATGGCCTGTTGATGGTTTTGTTTCTGATATGACCAATAAAGTAAAGTGAATCTTTCATTCTTTGTGAATCGCTTCCTAGGGAGCCACACAAGCAGCAAAGAAGCACTGTTTTCTATTCCATTTTGTGCGTTTTGTTTCTTAAACTGGTTACGGTGTTATAAGCTAAAGTATGAATTATGGTTTTGTGTCCGGTGATCAAAGATCGTCAGCCTGGGGAACGCTGTGATATTTGGGTTGTACAGAAATGTCCAAACAGTGTAGAATAGGGGTTTTGGAATCAGATTTATATGTTTATTACTATGGCATATGGTTTAGTGAGCTTGAAGCTAGGAGACTGATTCCTGGGCTGTAATGGATGACCTTGGCTAAGTCACTTAATCCCTCTGTGCCTCAGGTCCCTTTTCTACTTTCTGGGACTTAACACATCTACGGAAATCCTCTCCTGGGATCAAAGAAGTGAATTGTTTGCTTCCTGGAGATATATTCACTCACTCACCCTTGTGTCTCACTTGATAAAATAGGACAGGTCATGTAGGGCTTTGTAAGTGCCTCGGCTCCAACCCTTGCCCCGAGCATAATGAAACTCAGAATGTGGAGAGTTCTTTGGCAAGAATGTGCAAGCTAAGTCTAGTGGGAGGTAAGAAGGCCTGAACACTTGCTCCTCCCTGCTGGAGCTGGCCAGCCCGCAGGTGTGCAGGCTTATTTTTAGTTCCAGGAGCACTAGGGTGGGTCAGCTCCCTTTCCAGGGCAGTGTTTTAAACTGGAGCCTGGAGTGCCAGGGCCCTCCAGTAAAGCTTTGAGGCAGGCCAGGATAGGGTTCTAGTCTAGCCCTGGCCGAGTATAGTAAAACTTAGTTATTTGGGCACTAGTGGTTGAGACAGTTAAGTTACTTGCTTAACAGTAGAATACCAGTAGTCAAGATAACTGGATTACCTTGTAGCAGTTGGTAAATGCTTCTTAAGCAATCTGGTTCAGAGATCTAATAATAGAGGAAAGAACACAACAAGTAGCAAGGATGGAACAATGGATCTTCAGGGTCATATAGTAGCTTATAAAGTGCAGATTTGGTGCCTAGCAGTTTCTGGACCATCTGAGTGTGCTTACCATGGAGGCCTGTGCGCTTGTAGTTCATGGTCCAAGGACTCCAGGTGTGGACCTTCACAGTAGTGGGAACAGGTTATGCTAGCCTTTCTGACTTTCCCTTTTGGTGCTTATTCAGACACTTAATTTGTTAGAATTTCATTTCCTTAACCAATTGCAAGTGATTTCCTCTGGAGCACTGGATTTGTTTAATAGAAAATTAAGTAGAGAAAGACTACAGCACATTAGAGCTGGAAGTAGCCTAGAAGACATTCAGTTTGATGGTGAAACTGAGACCCCAAAAGGTAAGTTCTTTGTTTAGATACAATTTATGAAGTTGGTCCTATGAACTTACTTCTGTCCTGCCAACCCTGTGCTGAGGGTTAGTCTGGCAGTGACCATGGGGAGAATGTTTTGCTTTAATTCATTATTATTTTTTAGTCCTTTACAATTTGATAGAATAGGAATCATATTCTGTTTGCCAATGGTGTAAGTTTAAATCAGCTTCCAGAGCAAAAGTAGTCTGCAAAGGAGCCCCTTTTATTATCTCTTGAGATGTCCTCCATTAGCCTTGAGAGGCCCCCAGCCCTGCAGATATTACAGACTGAAAACCTTGCTGGTTCCCAGCTTTAGACATTTGGAGATTGCAACCTACAGACTAACCCACCCTGCAAAGGTAGACATATAGTTCCGTAATTTAGAAATATACAACTAACCTGTTTGGCCTGCTACTAAATGCAGAACATAGGAATGACCAATCAACTTGGAAAGGCAGAGTTAGGGAAGAAAAAGTACACTACAGAAGGAATCAAAAATGATCATAAGATCTTCCTAAGAACCTGTAAGGACTTCAGTTGACTAAGAAATGAGTCAACTGTTGCTCTGACATTCCTTTCCAGCCCTCACATTCATTCAACAAGTACTTACTGAGATCAACTCAATCAGCTACTGTGGCTCTGAGGATCTCAGCCGAGTAAAATAAAACTCTTGGCTACTGGAGGAGCACTCGGTCTAGGAACTTATTTAGTGGCTGATGTCAATCAGCTCTGTCCTCCCATAAAAGGCTCCTGGGTGCCCTGGACACGCAGAATCATGGGAAGATACAATCTTGGAACTCCTGTAAATGTTGCAACCATAGGGGACCTCAAGTCATTTTACAGATGAGGTCATTGAAACCCAGAGGGAGAAATATGACATGCCCAAAGTAACCCAGCTACTTTTTGGCAGAATCAGTTTGAGGACCAGGATTTCTGATCCTCTTTCGCATTCCTTTTTTAAAAAATTCAATTAGTATTTTTTAAAAATTGATACATATACATAATTGTACATATTTCTGGGGTACACGTGATATTTTGAGACCTTCATACAATGTGCAATGATCAAATCAGAGTAATTAAGATATTCATCACTTCAGACATTTATCATTTTTTTGTGTTGGGAATGTTTCAAATCTTCTAGCTATTTTGAAAAATCCAATGAATGATTGTTAACTGTAGTCGCCCGACTGTGTTATGGAGCATTTGAACTTATTCATTCTGTCTAACTGTCTAATTGTTCTTTAAATCATACTGTGCGATATTGCACTCCTCCTTCTTGGCCCCAATAGTACATTTGGTATGGTGTCATAAATGGGGACCATTTGCTGAGTACACAAGTGAGAAGGGTTCACCATCCTATTATGAATCATTTTGATAATTTTCCTTAAGTGCACCAGCTCACTCAGGTTTACCTGCTACTTTTTCTGCCCCCACAGTCTCATGAACTGACCTGTGTTCTATTCCCTGAAGATCCCATGAACTGTGTGCTTAGTGCTGGCTATAGTGGATCCCAGCCTTTTGTAGTCCGAGAAAACTGATGCTGTGCTCTGTGAGACAGTATTCAGTGTGCAGAAAGTACTTGGCAGACCTCTATAAATCCATAGACTTTTGGATCCACAGGCTGGGAACCACTGAACTGAACCATTGAAAACATATGTCTGTCCTTTTATGTAATGATAACATTTAGAGCTTTGGCCTTGGAACTTGATATTATGATCTGAAATGCTTTTATACTTGAATCATCTCAGAGCGTACCTGATTCATGCCTTCATTACCTACTTTTGACCTCTGAAATTCCTGAAGCTGATAAGGACCTGAGAAGGCTGCTCTCATAGCATGTAAACACTTAGAGGGCTGATGAATGTTCTGCTGTAGTATTATATCTTTTCTATCCAGCTCTTGAGGGATTGCTTATTAACATTTCATTATCCAGTCATTTGCCATTTTTGATCTTACTGACTAAAAAGTATGCCCTCTAACCTAACATCCAGTGTGTAGGACGTTGCTCCATCTTTTTGCAGAGAAGCAGCTGTAACTATTTAGGAGAGATGAGTAATGCAGAAAATAGTGCATATTTGCAGGTTTTGACAGGCTTGTTTCCTTTTCTACCAAAAACTAAAGAAAAAAAAATCAGTCTGTAGGTTTGGAAGATCTTTGAAAACAAACTCATTTTAACTTTCATTTACTTAATAGGGATGGAGATCCCTAAGAATTAGATGTTAGCATTCTGAAGAGTCTTCTCTATCATTGTTTGTATCTAGCATCAGAATAAAAATCAAATAATTTGAGTATGATAGACCTGTTAGTCCAAGGGCCTGCTGGGAGTTGGGAGCGTCAAGAGAGCAAGATCTCAAACTCAACAGCCTCTCGAATAGATAGTTTTGACTTGGAAGCCTGGTAAGATATTCTCATAACTGGAATGGAAATGGGAGTGAGAAGAGGTGGACTGGATGAATGACCCACAGTAGACTCTGAGCTCCTTGAGGGCAGAGGATGTGCTCATTTTTATCCTTGGCATTTGACACTGTGGATATTCTAGTTACCTAATAAATGTTTGTTGAGTAACTAGAGAAAGAAAAGAAAGCTGGTGAATATATAGCTAGAGCAAACATGGTAGTAGTGAAAGGTTGATGAAATTGTGAAAAAAAAAAGATGAAGTTTTAAAAATTAGGTGGAAACCACAGAGTGTGTCTACAGGCAGCTACCAAAACTTCAGTTGAAATAAAACATTAAGAAAAGAAGAAATTTGGGAAGTTGTAAAAAAAATTACTTACTTGGCTTTGGGGCTAAAATTCCACAGCTGTAATCAGGGAAAAGGCTCTGCCCAGCAGCCTGAGTAATGAATAAAAAAAATTTTCAGAGTGAAAAGAAATCAACAAGCTCTGTGACTTTCCCCAGAAAGGCCAATTGCTGCCTCCCACCATCTTTTGACAAGAATGACATTTTACCCACCCATGCCAGGCTCCTAAAATAAGTTGATAATGTTTACACTCACTGTATTAGTAGAATGTCTTGATATAAAATGAGACCGTCTTAAATTTCTTAGTTCCTAGGAAGCACGTTTTTTAGCTGTGTTCGGAACAGTGGGTATTCTTAGATTTTTCAGCAGCATTCGTGTCTAGATATCTTTGGGATAATTTGTTGTGTTCTGATCCTGAGAGTTGATTATGTGTTTCCTTTACCATTTCTGAAAGATGTAATTCGCATGAAAGTTATTAAAGAAGGGGAGTTATCTGATTCTTATTTACTATTTCATTCCACTTTTACAATTATGTGTGTATTGAAGTTCAGAATGCCCTGTCTAAATTTTAGGTTGAAAACAGGAAGTAGTGGCTAAATTTAAGTGTGTTTTCTTATTTGAGGGATTAAAACCCTTGTTTTGGAGTTTGTTTTGTTTTGTTTTGGTCATCACTCCCAATTTAAATGTTATTGTTGTTCTGGTGGCCTGAGCAGTATAAAACATCAGCTTGTGGAGACCAGTAACTTGTGTTAAGCTTATATCCAAGGCCAGTCTAGATGGAATTCTTCACTCCAAAATGTCTATGGGTGGCCATATGACTCAGCAGTTGCATTTCTAGGTATATACTCCAGAGAATCGAAACCCTTTGTGGTGGAGGTAGGGGGTTCATTCTAACTTTGGAGATTCTTAAGACTTTAGTGTTCTAAAGAGGTTTCCATATCAATATTCGTATCCAGCATCAGAATAAAAATAAAAATAATATAAATAATGTAAGCATGTTCACAGCAGCATTATTCACAGTAACCCAAAGATAGGAACAACCTCAATATCTATATCAACTGTCGAATAGATGAACGAAACGTGGTATATTCAGGCAATGGAATATTACACAGCCATAAAAAGGCATGAAGTACTGATACATGCTGTAACATAGGTGAGCCTTAGAAACATTATGTTTTATGTTCAGAAAGACTACAATATGCATAATTTCTTTTATATGAAATGTCCAGAATAGGCAAATCCATAGAGACAGAAAATAGATTAGTGCTTGCCTAGGGCTGGTATGTGTGTGTGTGAGGGGGTAGGTGCCTGCTAATAGGTACAGGATTTCTTTTTAAGGTGATGGAAATGTTCTGGGATTAGATAGTGGTGATGGTTGCATAGCCCTGTGAATACACTAAAACTCACTGAATTGTATACTTTAAATAGGTGAATCATGTGGTATGTGGAATATACTTTAATTTTTAAAAATTGGTGCTGAATGTGGTGGCATGAACCTATAGTCCCAGCTACTCTGGAGGCTGAGGTTGGAGGACTGCTTGAGTCCAGGAGTTTGAGACCAGCCTGGCCAATATAGTGAGACCCCATCTCTTAAAAAAATTAAAAATTAAAAAAAAAGTTGGAGAAATGTCTGGGGTGGGGAGCAAGCGACATGTCTAGCAGCATATTATTCTCATGAATTTCTGATTTGCAGTACTCTAATGATTAACATCAGGGTTTGCCTGGCTGATGAGTGCTGGCGAAAATCACAAGCTGGACCACAGGAGACCAGGGGTTTTTCCTCGTGACCAAGTGCACTTCTCCTGTGCAGTATTGGACAAGTTCACCTATACTTGCAGAACCTTCGCCTTCTCTTCCATAAGCTGAGAAAATTAGATCCCAAGATCTTAAGTTCCTTCCAGTTCTCAGTGGTTGTAAACCTCTTGATAGCAAAGTGAACATTTCCTCATTTCCTGACATGCAGACTGTTTCCCTATTTCCACTCTCAGAAAACAAAAGGTGATAACGGGAAGTGAGCAGTGGGGAAAAACTGTATATCCTTTTCGTAATAAAATGAGAGTGTTGGCCGGACGCGGTGGCTCACGCCTGTAATCCTAGCACTCTGGGAGGCCGAGGCGGGCGGATTGTTTGAGCTCAGGAGTTCGAGACCAGCCTGAGCAAGAGCGAGACCCCGCCTCTACCAACAATAGAAAGAAATTAATTGGACAGCTAAAAATATGTAGAAAAAAATTAGCCAGGCATGGTGGCGCATGCCTGTAGTCCCAGCTACTCGGGAAGCTGAGACAGGAGGATAGCTTGAGCCCAGGAGTCTGAGGTCGCTGTGAGCTAGGCTGACGCCACGGCACTCACTCTAGCCAGGGCAACAAAGTGAGACTCTGTCTCAAAAAAAAAAAAAAAATGAAAGTGTTTGTGGAAATGTGAGAGAAAAAGTGGCTACATGTTTAATAACAGAAATAAACATCATTCCTTAGACCATTGGGTGCAGATGTGCATGTGTGGTTAATTCCTATTACTGAACCAGGAAAGATGTTGATTACAACTTAGCCAGGGGACGCCATTTGCCCCCATTCTGCCGTTAGCTTGGCTTTTTTTGACCTGACTTACCTGTTCTTTGTAGTGAGAGACAGCAGTACAATGGCTGGGAGCTTGAGGGGGTCCAGAAACCCTTTCTAGGGCCACAGCAGCACTCATTCATCACTCAGAGAGGAAACAAGGAGTTTACAAGCTTTCCCTGACAAATCATCATTGTGTAGGTTTTCATGAAATAAAGATTCTGCGAGCCATCACACAGGGCTGTTTTCAGGACAGCCCTCACAGAGGACATTTGTTCCTTCCAGAAATGCTGGCAATATTGTAAGCTTTTCATCCCTTCTTTAGCAAGGCTTTACTCTGGTGCTTTTAGTGTCTGATCCTTCTAAGAAGTAGGAAATGTTAAGAGGGCATTGTTCTAAAGAAATGATCTCCAAATATCAATGCTAAGTGCCGTCTATGACCACACACTTGTTCATTTATTAACATAAAATGCCTTATGAGACTGGGAGCAGTGCTAGATTTATATCAGAGTTCAATCTCCAAAGCATGGCCATTTAAAATTATAAAAACCATTCTTGTTCTTTCAAATGTAGCATATTTGTATTGTTTGTGTTACATGTAGGGCACAGATATGGCATGTGACATTTGGTACATTGACATTTTTAAAATGAAAGTGTGGCCTACAGTTTTTTTCCTGCTGCTTCTGTTCCTTTCTCTGTACTCTTCAATGTCTCTGTTTCCATTATTGTATTTAATTTATTTTAAAGTCTTGTCCTTACTCACAATCCTGCCTTAATCATATTTTCTCTTTTGTGAGAGAAGAGCACCTTTTCGTTTTCAGCACTCTAATTCACAGGGAAATGAATGATATAATTTATGCAGTTTTATTTTCCAGAAAACTTGGTTATTTTGGCCTTCAGCAATACCCAGGTTTTGTTCCATTTCATTTCCCTGGAGCACTTAATACATTTTATGACAAAGACCAGCAATGGTGCTTGTTCTCAGGCATGTGGTTTGAGAGTTGGCTTTAGTTAAGCATCTTATTTTTATTTCCTTCTTGGATGTTTTGGACCTGTTTCCTTCATCGAGTCCAAGTTGTTTTGAGAGAAATAAAGAATGGTGTGAAGTGTATTTAGCAGTCTCTCTTCCCAAATGAAGAACTATGTGTTTGAAGAAATAAATAAGCCCTTTCTAAGAAATAAATGCTATTTTCATGTTTATTTAACTCTTTTTTTCTAAATATTCTGGGATTAATATTTTTGGTAATGCAAAGCAGCTGTTTGATGCCCTTTGAAAGGAGTAACAGCCTTGCTGCATGGGTCAGTCTTCTAGTGGTGTGTCTCCGGCAAGGACATCACACTCAGGTGGAAGGAAAATGAATGTTCTTTTTTGAAACACTTCAAAGGTTATAAATGTATACCAAACATGCCAGTTTTCCTTAATAAATCACCCCATAGGTCTTTTCTCTCATCTACAACTTTGGTCAAGCTCTTGAGTTGCAACCTCTATCAACTGTTGACCTTTTGCTTGTAGTTTTAAAATAATGACCTAGTTATCTTTCCTTATCTGAAAAGAAAATATTTTGAGTAAGAGATTTTTCCAGATAATTACCCTCTTACACATTGAACTGTCTTTTTAAAATATTTTAAACATTTCGATGAAAATATTTCCAAAATATTTATTCCCCTGCCTTATTAAACGGAAGGATAAAAACCGCAATCAGTTAAAGAAGACCCAGGGTCATCATTATGAAAATCATTTAATAAATTTCGCTCTAATGCGGCAGTGTCCTTAGGGCTCTTTGAAGTATGAGGAACTATTTGCCCCTGAGATAAATGACCACAGACTGTTCTGCTGCTGTTGCTTCTGCCTTCCTTTTCAGCTGTCACTTCTTTTGTCATTGATTTGGGTTCACTCTTTGTCCCTTTTTAACCCAGGGTAGAACTGAATGTCTAGAAATCGGACAGCAGAGTTGGTTAAATATGCAACTGGAGTATTTGTGTGCAAAATAGAAGCTATGTCACAGAGGGTGGCTTCGATCTTTTACAGTAAATTTCACAGACTTTGAATGCTTTTTTTCCAGCTTTTGCCTCTTCTTCTTCTTCTTCTTCATCCTATGTCTCCTCCTCCTCCTCCAGAGCAAGGCTTCCCTTGCTTATTGGTTGTCACACAATTTGAAGCAATATGTCAGTGAGCCATTGCTATACTTCTAAGGTTGTTTATTTGCATAAGTTTAGTATATTAGGAGGTGATAAAAAGAACAATTCTAAGCCCTCCCCATATGCTTGATTAAAAGAAATAATATTCCCATCCTTCCGCACTGAACCTTAATCTATTTTTGTTTGTCTTGTCTTCCCTTCCTCTTAAATAATTGCTCTGATCTTTTTATGTAACTTCTGAATTTTCCTCATCTGCTTCGTATCTTTTAAGATTCAATGACAATACACAAGAGCATAGATACCTGATAATACTTTCTGTTGTATTTTTAGCACCCTTCATAAGTTGTATTCTCAGGGTCCCCTTTATTTGTATATTCTCCATACACTGCCTGCCCCAAGAGCTCTGGTTTATTAGATGAACATGATTTTTCTCCTTTGCCAAAATAATTGATTTTTCTCTCCCCCACATAGGCTTTATCTTCATAAATGTGCAGTAATTTCACCTTTATTGTAAAGTTAGCCAGACTTGTTGATATGGAAATGAGTCTTACTGGTTTCTACTTCCCAGAGTCCCTTCTGGAACACTTTTTATGAATAGGAATTGCATTGACAAGCCCCAGTCTTTTGGGCACAGTGGCTGTTTGTAAAGACAGCCTACACATGTTGGCCAAAACAATTTCACCCTTGAGTTACTTCAGAACTAGCTGGTGGATACCATCTGGTCCCAGTGATTTATCTACTCCTGGTTTGTTGATTAGATGCAGAGCATCATGTTTACCACTATTTGATCTAGTACCTCTGACCTGCCGAGTTCAGCGTTCTGGTTTGGGAATGCGAATCTCCTTACAAGACAAAGAATTCATTCAGTCTCTCCACCATCTCCCTTTTAGCCCCATGACTGTGATTAAGTGGTTCCTCTAAATGGCTTCCTCCCTTTGATAGAGCAAAAGAGTCTGACCATTGGCTTTGCAGTCTCTTACAAGTTGCTCTTTCCTAGTTTTTATTTTATGTTTAACCTGCTATGCCTTATGGGATTTTCTCTCTTCCCAGTCTGCACTAGCTTTTTATTTTATCAAAGATAACTTCACTTCTTTTTACCCTGCCTTTTAACCATACTAAAGGTTCTCTTCTCTCTCCAGCCCCCTCCCTCAAAATGTAAGTACTTAGGAACAATTATTCTTAGAAAACAATAGGTAAGTTTTTTTTTTTCCTCTTTTAAACTAGTCTCCAGGCATCTTGAGTGTTTACTTTTTGGAACTGTTTCTTTTCCCCTCAATAATGCCCTGGTTTTTGCATAGCTTCTTACTCTAATATAAGAAAAACTCATGTAATGGGTTTTGTACTTTTATTTTCCTCTCCCGTCATGTTGTTGAATTTAATAGTGCTGTGATCACCATTATATACTTGTTTATCCACAGTTACTTGGTTGCCCTAAGTCCTATATACTACTCAGGACCAAGGCCAGGGTGTCTTCTGGGGAACCTGTCTGTCTCTTCTTCCCTTCTTCTCTCCACCCCCAACCCTTGTTCTAGAAACACTTGTTCAGGAAGCAGTCATCATTTCTCATCTCTCCAAACTTTGCTTGTACATCTTGGCAGGTAAACATTATGCTGATGAATATTTTTTCTTGTTTATGCCTGTGACTCTTATGCGTAAATGTAAGAGGAAATTTGGGGGAAATCTATGGTACAAGTCTAAAGCCAAGTAGGGGGAGACCTATTTGACAGAAATATTTAAGACATAAAGAGAGTATAAGGAGGCTGTCAGGTGATAAACTGACAGATGCTCTGAGGTAGATATACTCTCATCAGTAACATCAAAAAATCAGCACTTAAATGCATCACAATTGTGCAGAGAGCTGTCATTTCCATCTTTGTTCTCCCTTTCTTTGATGTGATGGGGAACAAACTCCCTTCATCTCAGGGCGAATTTTCTTTCTTTTTTTTTTTGGTTTTTATTTGACATACATTTATCCTTAGACAGTCTAAATTTCAGAATTACCTACCTTTATTTCATATAGCAGAGAGTTCTTTCAACAAAATGATTGGCTATTAGGAAGTAATTGATCATCAGAACAGTAGAGTAGACATAGTATATACTCTGGGGACACAGATTTTTTTAAAAAAAGATCAGATGCATATTTAAGCAAATAAGTCTTATTTTAATCTTAATTTTATTCATAAGGGTAGTAATTTTAGGATGCAAATGAATCATAATTTATATGCAAACACATTGGATATAGTTACAAAGTTAATTCCCCAAAATATTAGGTCACACTATGTGAAATTGCTAATCCTTGACCTGTTTGACCTAAAATAATGGCAGTCTCATATGAATCAACCTTTAATATTTTGTTTTGAATTTATCTCAAAGCTTATAACAGAACCATTTCAAAACCAAAGAAGAAATTCTCTAGCCTATAATCCCAGAGCAGTGTTACAGGCTGTAGCCTGATTTTTTATCATGGGACAGTCTTGCATTTCTGTTAAATAAAGCTAAATTGACATTTGACTGGTAATTTTTAGAAATAAATGTTTCCTAAGACTAATAATAATAATAGCAACAATAATAAAAAAAGCAAACAACACGCTCTTCCCTTAGTTAAACATAGCTGAACCCTGAAACATAGAAAGGATCCCCTTTCCAAGAAATGTACAGCATCTTCTGACGTCAGCGTTCATAACAATAGCTACTATTGATTGAGGGACTGTATGCATTTAATGCTCCAACAATGCTCTGAGGTGGATTCTGTTCTTATCCCCATTTTACAGAAGACAAAGTAGTCTCAGGGAAGTTAAGCGACTGGCCCAAAGTTGCAAAGCTGGTAAGCAACAGAACTCGGCCTAAACTCAGGCTTATTTAACTCCGAAGGCCTATGCTTTCCATATAACATGATGCCTCCCTGCCTCAAAGACTCAGAACAAAAAGAGTTCAATCAGAACAATTATAGCTCATTTCTTACATTGTTCTAACATATATACTACACAATATGTAGTTAGATAGCAAATTGCACTCCAGACAAGCTTTTCTGTTCTCTTTCTTGAGTTTCATGCTTGTTGTGACTTTATTCATGATTTCTTTCTTTTCTTTTCTTTCTTTCTTTCTTTCTTTCTTTCTTTCTTTCTTTCTTTCTTTCTTTCTTTCTTTCTTTCTTTCTTTCTTTCTTTCTTTCTCTCTCTTTCTTTCTTTCTTTCTTTCTCTCTCTCTTTCTTTCTTTCTTTCTTTCCTTTCTTTCTTTCTCTTTCTTTCTTTCTTTTTTTTCTTTCTTTCTCTTTCTTTCTTTCTTTCTTTCTTTCTTTCTTTCTTTCTTTCTTTCTTTTCTTTCCTTCCTTCCTTCCTTCCTTCCTTCCTTCCTTCCTTCCTTCCTTCCTTCCTTCCTTCCTTCCTTCTTTCCTCTTCTCTCTCTTTCTTTTTTCTTTTTTTTGAGACAGAGTCTCACTCTGTTGCCCAGGCTAGGGTGCAGTGGTGTCATCCTAGCCCACTGCAGCCTCAGACTCTTTGGGTTCAAGTGATCCTTCTGCTTCAGTCTCCCGAGTAGCTGGGACTATAGGTGCACACCACCACGCCTGGCTAATTTTTCTATTTTTTTAGAGACAGACCTCACTATGTTGCTCAGGCTGGTCTTGAACTCCCAGGCTCAAATGATTCTTCTGCCTTGGCCTCCCAGAGTGCTGAGATTACAGACGTGAGCCACTACACCTGGCTGGATTTTTTTTTTTTCCAGTGGGTCTTCACCTGTGCCCTGGAGGAGAGAGGGTTTTTGTCATTCTCCCAGTGGATTAAGGCTTTGCTCCATGTGAGAAAAGGCTCTGTGTAGAGGGACAGAGCTTGTGCATTCCTGTAGATCTGCATCAGTAAGGGTGCTCTCTTTGGTTCCTCACCTTGCATCCAATCTTATCAGCACTCAGCGGTAGGCTGTGGAAAATAGCCTGTGAATGAGAGTATATTATTTTGTGTTATGGGGCTCATCAGAGTTCTGCATTATCATACCACCAGTCTACATTTGGTCTTTAGCATTTGTTAGGCTTTTAACAGATTTCATCTTACCTGCTTGTATGGCGGCTAGTGCATGCTCCTCCCACACTGAGCCTGTCTGCACAGCCTACCTCTTCTTGGAGGTGCCTGCTCATCTTTGCAATTCAGGCTCCTTGGTTGCTCTGCAACATCAGCTCTCCCAGGGCTTTGTAGTTTATCCACATTTCTTTGTTGGTAGGGGGGGCTAGCAGTCTTTCTAGCTTTCTATAGTCTAAGCAGAAACAGAACTCCTCTATATCCTTTAGTTTACAGAAGCCCTACACAATCATGCAACTCAATCATGTTACCATTAGCAAGTGACAAAAATTTTAGTTGAGAACCCATGTCTTCTGCTTCTCAGTAAGGGTTTCATAATTATTGCAACATATCTAGGACTTTTTCCTCCCTCTCTTCTGAGTTCTTTCTCTCTCTCTCTTTTTGATCACATCTCATATTTCAAAATCAAATTTCCTCCAAGGTCAAGCCCTTGACCACCTTCTGCCTTTGTGCCTTTTCTCCCTGGGACAGTTTAGTCATTCTCAGGACTAAACTGTCATCTCCACACTGATTTCCTAAAACATCCATTTCCATTTATATTTCTAATCCAGACACAATCTTTTCACCTGCTAATTAAATAGCTCCAGAGGGATGTAATTTCATCCTCTCAAATTTAACAACTACAGAACCAAATATTTAACCCCTTAATTTCCCTGTCTCCCCCAAAACCACTATTTCCAAACAAGTGCTCTTTGCTGAGTCCCATTTTCTTGTCAGAGGTATTCTCCTCCCCACGGTCCGTTGGTATCACAATTTAGGATCTGTCTTTTGTAACTGTCTGCTTATCTATACTTTCCAATCCTCACAATAAAATAATCATACTTCCCTCTGATCTCTCTTTCTTTCTTTTTTTTTTATTTCGAAGTATTACAGGGGTACAGATATTTTTGGTTACATGGATTGCTTTTGTAATGCTTGAGCCAGGGTTAAAATTGTGCCCAACACGCAGACAGTGTTCAGTGTACCTGTTAGGTAGGTTTTCACCCATCCCCTCCTCCTCCGTCCCCCCTTGTCTCCACTTTGTTGTTTAGGCCTCTTTGCCTTATTATGGGTTATTGCCAAAGCATCTTAAACACATCCCCGACCTCCACTCATTCTCCCATCCAAATCCTGACCCCTTGCTTTTCCTCCCTCCCCACAATTGACAAGCATCCACTGTGTAGAAATCTTCCTGAAACATAGTTTTTATCTCATCGCTTCCTGGTTTACGAATCTACAATAGCTCAATAGCATTTTGTGGGTAAAATCGAAACACCTCACATTTTAGAATTCACGGCCTTCTGTCAGGCTAGAATCATTTCTGTCAACCCAGTGTCACTTTTTACTGTGCTTATTGAAATCACTTTAAAGTCTAGCTTTCTGAACTCTCCCCCACCCCGACACCCCAATTCCACACGCACGTTAAATGGGGCACATAAGCACTTACAGAATTATTGCCGACTCACTCAGTTACTGAAAGCAAACAGCTTCAATTATACACAGTTTACTATGTGTGTGTGTAGATACAGGTATAATGAAGTTTCCTTTTATTGGACTGGCACAGTGATGACAATGATTCTTTGTTATGGAAATACTCTACAAGACAGTGGTTAGTATTAGGAAAAAAATGCCATAAGGAAGAACATCTTGCCATTAAGCGAGGAACAATAAGCTTGGTGATTAGATTTAGATTTAGATTCCTACATTTATTTGATAGCTGGTTTAGGAAGCCTTCTCTTAAACATACCAACATACTGTTTAAATGAAAAATGGATGAAGGAAATGGCTTGCAAATGGAAGAGTCTCTTTAAATTTTTTTTTCTTTTGGTCATTTGAATGAAGATTGTGCACCAAGAAGCAGAATGTCAAAGATTATTTGAAACCTGTCAAAAAAAATTACTGGCTGTTTGAGACTTTCGTTTTCTGGATGACTTAGAGCGAGGGCACAGGGCCTGGTGGTAAATCTTGGCTTGTTTGATAACTTGATTCTTTATATATTATTCCAGATGTCTACTCCTCTGAATTATTTTATATAGGGAGGGATGGAGAGAAAAAAACAGCGATGAAACTAGATGGAATTGTTTAGATAGAAAGAATTCCATTTAAGTGTAATTCCCCTGATAGCATTAATTTGGGAAAAGCCCTGGTACATGACCTGCTCCTAACCTTATATTGAGCAAAGATAGCTTTAAAAAAAAAAATTGTCAATTCTAAGCTGCGATAGCTCTCGTTTGCCACCAACAATGGTACCTCATATCCTGTGAGCAAAGTAACTAATAAGGGCCTGACTGAAGTTTTGACTTCTATTACCCCAGCCATGGTGCAGTCCCTTGAGGATGAGGAGGAAATGCCACTAGACCTGAGATGCTTTGTGCCTGATTTCTGAATTCTTACCCTTACAGTGCTATTCCTGCTCAGATTCTAATAATGTTGGTGTGTGTCAGTGCTCGTCCCAATAAAGCCCGGGCAGCACACAGAAATGGCACGGGGGAGTTCACACTGTTCACTGCAGGACTGTGCTAGCAAACACTGCTCACTCATTTATTTCTTCCCCCTCTTTAATTTCTTTTCCCTCCCTCCCTTGTCTCCTATCGTCCTTCCTTCCTTCGTCTTCTCTCCCCTGCACTTTCCCCTCCCTCTCCCCTTCCTTTCTTCCTCTGTTCCTTTCAAGAGGAGATATTTTAAAAAAACAGTATGTTTTGCTTTAAATCAGCTGCCCCACCCATGATTAAAAGTTAGTTCTTTTCCCTCTTGGTTGCCTTCATTCTTTCCTCTTTTAAAGCCTCTCTAGAGACTGTAAGGATGGTCAGGTGAAGAAGAAAGGGAAACTAAGGCAGAGGGGGAAGAAAGGAGGGAATGCAGATGGCAATGCAAAGGTTACCTGGGAAGAGAGACAGCCAATCAGGAGAAGGGAACCTTAAACTGAAGCTGCGAAGGAGGAAATAGAAATGATACAGTGATTTCTGCTGACCCCTCTTAATATCCTAGGACTTCAGTTTGGTTTTCTGTAAAATGGGAATGCTATTCCTTCTTGGCAAAATGTTCTTTGAAATCTTTGTCTGATAGCCAGTCTTTACCAGCAAATCATTAAGCTTCCTTTAAAAACAAAACAAAGACAAAAACAGATTTCTAATGAATGCCAGTATCAGTTATTTTCTCTCTGTTTTAAAGCTGTAGTGTATATTGGAAAATATTGATTATTCAAAAATCACCCTGGGCCTTTCTGGCTAATTCTAGGTAATAGATTTCTCTCTTTTGCCTCTTAGGTTATAAATTTAATAAGCAGACAAGTCTTAACAATTGTGCCCCTTGCCACTTAAGTTTAGGATGCATGTATATTCTCTAAAAATATATGTAAAGCATTTTAGAATCATTTAGCTTTTAGAAAATTATTGAAATATTGTTAAGAGTCAGTGATTTTATTTCCCTTTATAAGCCAACCTGAAAGGATTAGGTCGGACCATCCACTTGCAGGTCAGCCTTTCGATTTTGTAAATTGATTTCTTTATTTTGTCTTTCCAGCTGTCATCTGATCCTGTCTCACTAAATTTGCCAAGAAGATCCTTTTTAAAAGTTCTGCAAAGGACCCATTTTGTGGCCCAGCTCTAGAGTCTTGTCTCTCCTTCTCATTGTCTTATATTAGGTGAAGAAAGGTTCTAAAAGAGGGATGAGTTATTCTTGTAAAGCTGCTTTTCTGTTAATATATTCCATATTCAACCTCTTGGCCTATACATTACTGCATTTTACATTACTTCATTACTGTACATTTTGTTATTGATTTTGATTAAATCCATTGGGAAGTCAATATTCACAACAGTAAAAACAGTGGGTATGTTAGACTGTTATATATAGTACATTTATCCTCCTGTATCATCCTCCTGAATGTGCATTAAAGATCTGGGAGTCTTTTCTGCTTCTTCAGTAAATCTCACCATGAGATGCTTCCGACGCAAGAAATCATGCCCAGCTCATTACTTATCAGAGCAGTCCAAGTACGTACAGCTGGAGGATGTCGAGTGCTCATCAAGTGTTAAAACAATCCCCAGCCCCTACACGGTATCCTCTCCTCCCCCTCAATCCTCTCTCTGGCTGGGTGAGAATTTTAGTTTATTACGTACCACCTGCTAGAAGCTGTCTGTTTATGAGAAAGCTCCTTTGCTGGCCTTGCTGGCCTTAGGCAGAGGAAGGCTTCAGCAGTCCTTTGCTATTAGCATCAGCTTTGTGAGGGAATAGGCACAGGAACAAAGCATGCAGCATTTCTCCCGCCAGCTGAGATCAGTCAGCTGTGATTAAGACAGAGTAACTCACCAATAGTGAAAATAGCCAATCAGCTGGGTACAGGCTTCCAAAGCTTTCAAAACACAGTCACTTGCCAGCAGAGCAGCCACCACTCACCGTGTACTGCTGCAGAAGAGAACAAAGGTCAAGTGCTGGCAAGGGCACTTAAAAACCTGCAAATGAAGGCTCCCCCCTCCTCCTCATTTCTGGTTTCACCTTTGGTCATTCTCTAATAAATCATTGTGCTAGTAATAATTTCTCAAATATGGAGAAACAAATACCTCTTCAAAAATAAAATTCTATTTTTGATATTTGGGTCATCATGGAATTTTTGTATTAATTTTGATTTTTAAAAATATTATCTTAAAATAATGTTTATTTTGATTACTGAAGTTTCTTGGCACCTCCTTAAATTTTTCACCCAAGGTAAGTACTTCTTTTCCCTCACCCTGGTCCCAGACCTGTATATTAAATATTACCATATGCTCACTGTGAGACAAACATTGTAGCCATTTTAAAGATGATAAATGGAGGCTGATGAAGGTTAAATGTCTTATCTGAGGATATTCAGAAAAGTCCCGGGCAGAAATGGGTCTAGAACTCTGGTTTTCTGAATCCTATTGTGGTATTCTTTTCATTTTGGAAATTCCGTAGCATCCCAGTTGGCATGAAAACTGATCTAATTATTATCACAACTAACATCCATCTAGTACTTTACACACAAAGCTCATGTTCACATTTAATCCTTAAGACAAGTCTGTGTACAGGCATCATAATAGTCCCTGTTTATAAAACAAGAATTAGAGGGCCACATAAATGAAATAGTTTGACCAGGATCACACAGGAAATAAATAGCAGAAAATGAATACAAACCCAGGTTTTTAGAGACTGAATCTTATGCCCTCTTAGATCTTGAGTAGGGAGAGATTTTTAAACAAAACACGAAAGGTGTTGAATATAAAATAAAATATTTATAAATTTGACTGTATTATATTAAAATGAAGATCTCAGTATGTGAACCTTAGACAAAGTAACACAACAAGTTATAAACAGGGAGAAAATATAACCAACAAGAGACCAGCATGAGGAATATGTAAAGAAATGTACAAATAAATAAAAAAAATGAATAATAAAAAAATGGACAAAGATATAAATACACATATTAAGAGAAGTTCAACATCATAAGTTATGAGGGAAATGGAAATTAAATCCATGAGCTACCCTTTTATACTTATTCAGTTTGTAAATATTAACATGCCTGACAATCTATAGCAATAGAGAGAAAATGGATCTGCAGGGATGCTTATACATTGCTGGCAGAAGTATAATATGGTACAACCACTTTGGAAAGCAGTTTGGCATTATATACTGCAGCTGATCTATTTATAATATAACGCAAAAATTCTACTTTTAGGTATATTCCCAAGATAAACTCTTATACTTGCACAATAGCAATCATGTACACAAAGTATACACACACACACATGCATGTACAGCTTTGGGGAATCATTTATTATTTTATTTAACAATTGTTCATTGAGCATCTGCTATGAATCAAGTTCTGTTAACTCTTCTTAAACTATAAATATGAACAAAATACAGATTCTGCCATGAGGAATATACAATACAGTTAGAAAGAGATATATTAATAATACTTGCAGTGCAATCTGGTGAATATTTTTACAGAATTATAAGAAAAATGCTTTGAAAGCTCAGAAAAGGAAGGAGACAATTCTAGAAGAGAGAGCTTTTGAGCAGGGATTTGAATCAAGAAGTGAAGAAATACCTGAAACCAGTGAGGTGGCCCAAAGCTCCGTTGAAGAGCCAGGATGCATGTGTGGCCTTGGAAAGCTGGCTGGGATGAGGGGCGGGGTGGGCGTTCCTCACTGGGGAGGGCAGGACAAAGTGGAGAGAAGAGGAGATCATGGAGCACATGCCTGAGTGGAGAAGCAGCCAGAAGTGAGTGAGTAGTGATTGGACGGATTACATTCAAGGAGACCGCGGGCCTTGAAACAGGACTCATGACTTGATGTGATAAAGGGCAGCCTTTCAGATTTCTGAGCAAAGGGAACAACATGAAGGTTTGCTTTCAGGTCTTACTGGTGAGTGGCTTCCTTCAGAGGATCTCACTGCCCATGAGTCTGGCCAAGCTGTGTAAGTGCAATTCAACAAGTAGGGTTTTGTTTGGCCACCTGTGGAAGGGGAAATGATGACAGTGACTCTAATTAGAGCCCAGCCTGCTTCTTACCCACAGTGGATGTTGGATTTGGAGAGGATTAGCCCAATCCATAGGAGGCAGAACTGGATGGAATAAAGAACACCAGACTGCCAGGTTTCTGAAAAGAAGAGAGGCTTTAAACCCTCAAAAATGACAGACCATAACGCAGAGCAGAAGAAGGAGAGGTGGATGAGAACAAAGGCCATCACTGTGGCAGCAGCTGGATAATAATAATTATAACACTCAATTAATATCTTATATTTGTAGAACACTGTTGGCACTTTATCATTAAAAAATGATTTCACACTGGAGGGTCAATTTCACAGATGCTGAACCTGATTTTGATCTGAGAGTTGGACTGAAAAGAGGAGAAAGAAGATTGGGCAGGCAATTGATGGAGGGCTTTCTCTGAGAAGGCAAAGGAGGCTCGGTGATTAATTATGAGGGCTTGGAGAGGAAAAGTTGCCCCAAATTATTCAGAATTAAACTGGGGCCATGGAATTTAATGAGATGCTCTTTTATTTCATTAAGGAAAGACCTGGGTAGGTCAGGGGACAATGATTCCCGAACCAAGGGATCTTAGAACCATTGATATTCTCTTCCAAACCCATCTTCTGCTCCTGCAGTACCTTATGTATTTATCTACCATTATATTTCAGTGCCTGTTCACAGAAAATATAAAGCATTGCATTTGCCTTTTAATTCTTTGGAGTATTTTATAAACCTGGGCAATGCAGTCCTGCTTAAAATTGACAGTTATAGATGGTTTCGTCTTTAGACCGTGTCTTCCATGACCTCAATTACCACATTAAAATATTGTTAGCAGATTAAGATTCAAATAGCATTTATTACACAAGATCAAGTTCACTTTACAAGTAATTTACATATTGTCACTGACTCTGTGCCAGTTGCTTACAATTTTGACATTGTTTGTGGGAGAGTGGCCAGCACTAATGCACAAGATTGAGACATAATTTATTATGAGACTCTTTCTCTCTGCTGTGGGATATTTAGGGAAACAGTGCAATGTAACTGAAGGCAGTGTGGCTTTCAGATTGTCCTAATTTAAGAAGTGGCAATGCAGTAATGGTTCTACCTATCCAGCTTCTGGAACAGAGAAAGTCTAGTACCAAGATGAGTTTAGGGATACAAGAAGGAGAGGAGGTGTATTTCTAGTTGACAATTTGAACTATTCTCTTAAATCATCTTTTACCTCCACCCATCTTTTTAAATTTTGTCTCTGTACAATGCTCCAGATAACATGTCAGTTAAGAGCAAAAATGTAGAGCAGGATTGCTGGGTTCAAGTCCTAGCTCTGCTACATTTTAGTTGTGTGACCTTGGGCCTCCATTTCCTCAAATGTAAAAGGGGAACAGTCATGCTGCTTACCACGTAGGAATGTTGTGAAGCTTAAATAAGTTAATAGAACAGTGCCACCCTTACAGTAAGCACCACAAAAGCCTTGGCCATTTATTATTAGTCTTCCTGTTATGTGTTTCTGTGTCTTTCATTTTTTTCTATTATATCACTAATAGTAGATCATATTTTTTTCTAACATGTCTGCCAACCTCGCTAATTCTGAGCTCTTTGATTCTGCCCCACTATATATGTTGGTCATATTAGGAATGAGTAGACTTCAGTGCATGCAATTTCCAAAGGGTTTCATTTTTTTTCCTTCGAATAGAGTAAATAAAATAAAACTTTTGAAAATGGCAGAACTTAGGTTGTTGGAGGCCTTAAGATTTTTTGTTTTTGACCTCTACCCCATCATTGGCTCTCAGCCTATCTGGTGGTTGTTCTGGATTTCTTCACTGAGAATTTTTGGCAAACCCAAAATGATTTCTGTCTTTCCCTGTGTAGGGCAACAGGTGAGAGTACCTGATCCTACACACACACACATATATATATATACACACACACACACACACACACACACACACACATATACGTATATCTCCCCCAAGAAGCCCTCAGAGATATCCAAACTTCAGAATCCATAAATGACTTTTTCTTCCTTCTGTAATTCTCATTATAGCAGATGTAAGTACTCAAAAGCAGCAGTTCTTTAAGTGTGGTCCAAGAACCAGCATCATCAGTATCATTGAGGAACTTCTTAGAAATGCGAACTCTTGGCCTCATCCCAGGCCTAATGAATCAGAAACTATGGTGACTGAGCTCAGCCATTTTGTTTTTTAACAAGCCCTTGGGGTGTTCTATTGCAACTTGAAGCTTGAGAAACATTACCTCAAAGGGTCAGGGTTCTCTAGCTGCAGGTCATTAACAGCAAGAGCTACTCCGGGAACAGAGGAGAAGGGCTCTGGCAGCCATCTTGGCCACTTAAGAATAACCACAAGAAACCATCATGAAGTGACTAGTTCATGCCAGGCATGGTGGTAGATGCTTTTAGTTTAATTTTAACCATCGTCTGTTAAAAATATGGTATTAGCCTAGTGTTGCCAGGGGAGGAAACGAAGGCACAAAGCTTTACCCGAGATCACTGAGCAGCTAAGTTACACAGCTGGAAATTGATCCCAGGTCTGGGTCATCTCCCAACTCACACTATTATTTGGCTGCCTAAACTATTAAAATTAATACCTTTCTGCTTCGTGGTTAGCTTAAATAATTCCTATTTCAGATAAATATTTTTCTTTTTCTTTCAGAATGCCCTATATTTTTATATATCTGTATATAAGTTTTACAGTTAAATTCTGTGCCTCAAAATGTAGATTAGCTATTTTGCTATTTTATTTCAGCAAACATTTATAGAGAACTTGTTGAGAATCTACTGTGTGCCTGGCATTGTAAAGGCATGTGCTGATGCTCCCGCTGGTAAAGGTCATCCTTGTCCTCACAGTGATCACTCAAGTAACCAGCTGGGATCCAAAGCTGTGCAGAGAAAAATAAATTAAAATTAGTCCAAATATTAAAGATAGATGGATATTAAATATTTAAGGTTTAAGATTCTAAGATAATGAGAAATTTCTCCATAGTTAATCACACTAGTTAATTAACTATAGAGATTAATTAACATTGCTGACTAATTTTTCTATTAGCTAGCTTAAGTCAAGGGAAAATGAGTAGCACGTTTAGAATACAGAATTTCATCCACATTTTTGTAACAATTCTCGTTCTCTCCACAAGCATTTATTAAGGATGTGCTATGTGTCCTGTACTTTACAAGGTGCTGCATGTGATAAGAAAGAACTAGAAAGCAGAGTCCCTGCACTCAAGGAGCTAGAAAAAGGAACTTTGTCCTTTGGCTTGCCTCGCTGTTATCACGATCAATCACTTGTTTCAAAATAAAATGTTCTACTCTACTTAAGGCTATTAGAGATCATCCTTATATAAAAATGGTTGAATTTCTCACCAGCATCTTTGAATTTCACTTAATGTCCAGGGGTCCTAGCTCAGCTAACCATTTTTTTTAAACTTCAAATTTGCAGGAAAAGCATAAAGTCTTACTTAATGTAACAAATGCTTGACTTTTATTCATTCTGCAAATTGATGAATGCTATGGGATGCAAAGATGAAAAAGAGAGTTCCCTCACTCAATGAAATCACAGTCGGGGATGATGACAAGCTATTAAAATAAAATAAGATACATGCTACTACAGATATGTACAAATAATTAATGTTCATCAAGAACAGAGCAATAGATCTCTTGCAAATTGCTTCGTGTATGTGGTGATAACTGAGAAGAGCCTTGAAGAATGATAAGACACTTTTTGGGTGGACATAAGGGAAAGGAATTCTAAGCATGGGGAACAGCGTTTACAAAGGTATGTGTACATGAACCAGCATGACATATTAAGAGAACCATGGTTAAAGCTTGGTATATTTAAGGAGAAGGGAAAGGAACTGAGGAGAAAGAAAGATTTTGAATAGCATGTTCAAGAACTTGAGGCTCATTTATGGGCAATGAAGACACATTGTGGGATGTTAACCAAGGCCAGATAATCCTTAAACAAGAGAATTGGAAATTTAAATCTGGACATTGAGAAGTTCTGTATGTCTGCAGTGTGAAGAATGACTTGGATTATTATGGAGTTAGAGTCAACATTGAAGAATAGACAAAAAAGTCTTGGAAGCAAACTCTACAGGACTTATTTAAGTCCTGTAAGAGTGTACATTTGTTCGTGCAAATATGCCTCCTTTTTTTTGTATTTGTTCATCTGTTTTTGTCTTTATCTGTTAGAAATCAATATTATTTGCACAAGTCGTGAGTGTGACCACAAAGACCAATCTGTGGCCTGTTGCCCCTTTGAAAGCAAGAACTTACAAATACTATTCCTTGCTTTGGAGATGCACTTTCCACGTGAGTTTTGTGGAGCTTGTTTACAACTCTGACTTTGAGGCTTAGTTTATAATATTGCCTGGAATCATCATTTCCACATTGATTGATCCCAAAGCAACCAAACTAACACCAAATGATTAATCTAATTCTGCAGACTTGTTGTTCATACAACCTAACTGTTCAGCTACTGCCTGGGTGGAAACAGAAACAGCTGATACACACCCCAATCGGCTTGGTTTTTGATGGCATCTAGATGTGGCCTTGGACTCCAAACCACGCCTGATTCATACCCATCTCCCTTTGTAAGTCTTCTCTTCTAATCTCCTGAAATTCTTTGCTGCTGACTCTCTTGTCATTTCTACCACAATCTGTGTATATGCCTAGATTATAAACTCCAGGAAGGTATGATCTTTGTCATAGTCTTTCTGTTATCAGGAAGAGCACCAATTGGTATATCAGAGAGAAGTCAGGGCAAAGCTATAAATACCCTATAGTGCACCTGTGACCTAATATGGCTCAATTATCAGCTTCTCCTGAAACATATTAGGTTGTATATCAGGAACTTTCTGTATCAGAGGTATTCATTGAATATAAATTATTTGTATATTATCAAGGCAAGAGAAATATTGAAATGAGAGTTTTAATACCTTTGCTATAACCCTGTCTCACACTGACTAGCTGGGTGAGCTTGGGCAAATCATCTCCCTTTGCTGGGCTTCAGTTTCTTTATTAAGTGAGTTGGGCCAGATGATCCTAATATTTTCCAGCTCTAAGTCTATGGCTCTAGGATGCTGTGAAAAACAGTCTACAGATCCCCTAATGGAGCACTGTTCCTTGCTGAATAATTTACAAAATCTTAAAATAGAGCATCCCAAAGATTTTCTTAAATTTTATTTTATAATTTTAAATGAATGATAAGCCTATGAATTTAATTAACTAATAAATTTGAAACAATAAATAAATAGAGAAAAAAATTGACTGAAGAAGTCATTCTGAGACCATACTTTGGTTTGATCCAGTTTTATCACACTGGGCTGGGTCCCTCCTTAAGAAAGTGGCATGATGTCATATCCTAGGACTCGGCATGTAGGTGGAAAAGAGTCAGTTTTCTGAGGAAAGTGAAGGTGTGAAGTAAAGGCACAAAAATCAGTTATTTAGAGAGAGTTGTGATGGGTGATCCTCAGCTTCCGGAAATCCTTTCCAGTTTGGGGAGCACATGTAAGTTCAAGTTGGTTTGATGTTCTTGATATTAAGGAAGAGTTTCTTACATGTTTTGGTTTTATTCTAAGTGAAACCCCACTGAAAGCTGGATGTTGGTAAGTAACGTGGTAAAAATATGGTTCAAGTCCTCAGATTATTCATAGTCTAGACAGGATTAAATAGACGAAGATGCAACCAAGAGAGTAAACACATACAAATTACAAATACTTCAAGGTTAACTATCTTTAGAATCAACATCATAAAATAATAGCATACTGCAAAGCAAAAAAAAAAAAAAGAACAACTAACAATAAAATGCTTTCCTTTTCTTACTCAAATGATTAATTTGGGTTTTAAATTCCATGGGTAGAACTTTCTGGATGGAAGATCAAGAAAGGCAGAAGAGAAATGAGTGCAGTGGAATGGGGAAGTCTCATGGCCAGGAAATAAGAGATCCAGATGCTAATTTTGGCTCTACCACTAACTGAGTGGCCTTGAGAAAGCCATGTCCCTTCTTTGGGCTTCAGTTTCCTCATCTGTAAAGCGAGTCTCCATCTTGAGACTTCTGTAAACATTTCCCTAAAGCCCAGGGCATCCATAGACCCTATTTTGAGGAAAACTTTCTATTGCTTGCTTATCACAGTGTGATTTTAAATATAAGCCGATTATAAATATATGCTGGCATGACATTCTGAGATTGCTCTATGTTATATGATGGTCACCTAGTTCTGCAGTCCCCAAGCCCCATCCATGGCCTGTTAGGAACCAGACCACACAGCAGGAGGTGAGTGAACGAAGCTTCAGCTGTTTTTTTTTTAACGCCACCCAACCTGAACTGCGTCCCCCCCCCCGCCCCCGCTTCATCTGTATTTGCAGCCACTCCCCGTTGCTCCTGTCACAGTCTGAGCTCCACCTCCTGTCAGATCAGCAGTGGCATTAGATTCTGCATTATGGTGAGTTGTATAATTATTTCATTATATATTATAGTCT
>CAUYSK010075626.1:0-11985 GCA_963575035.1 Avahi laniger
TCCGAACAGCCCCTCCCCTCCGATGCTGCCCCAGCGCCGCGCTCTGGCGCGTTCACAATGGACCCACTCCTGTCTCGGCTCCCCACCGCTTGGCAGTCTGTGCTACCACTTCACTCCGACTTCTGGCACTTCCCTGCCTGCATGGGAGTGGGGCTTGGTAAAGGAAGAGTCGCCTTCCTGTGAGTCAGATCTCTCTGCCCGGGCCAGCCCACCGCGGGCGCGGCTGACCCGCGCTGAACTTCCCTCTGTCCCACACTCTCCGGTATTCGCGGGTGTTTTTCTAATTCTCCTTCATCAGCGGCACTGCTTGTCCCTCGCTACCTCTTTACAGATTCGCAAAGCCGATCCTGTGGGAAAGCGCCTCACTCGCGTGTGGGTGTCCGTGTTCTTCACCTCCCACTCTGGGAGCAGAGAGCCAGGAGGTCTCCCCAAATCCGCCATTTTTTCGGGGCAGAGTCCCCATTCTTAATCATTGTCCTGCCTATACTTTTTATGCCAAAGAGCGTAGTAGAAATAACACAGATTTTGGATTTGGAAGGATAGGTTTTGGAATTTCACTTTCTGGCTGTGACCTTGGGAAAGTACTTTGCCTCTCTAAGCTTCTATTTTTGTCATATGTAAAATGGGAAATATTTAAGACTCCTACTTCATAGGATTTTTTTGTGCATGAAGATAAAATGAGATTACATACTTGCTTATGAAATGCTAGTTCTCCTTCTTCTCCTTCCAATCATATCATCGCCTCTACTCAAATTACTCAGCACAGTCCATTCAAGCAACTCAACAAGCTTTACAGATAGAAGCCTCATTTGATCAGAACAGTGAGGCTGTGGCCAGATCACCCTTCTCCACACATAAGGCACAATTGGTAGAATTTGTGTCTGTTATGAGGAGTGTTATCTGGCAAACACACTGTCTCCTGATTGATCACCACTCCCTTAGCACACATGCTATCTGCTTTTCCAGCTCTTTCTGTTTGGCAGTGAGAAGCTGATCCCTGGTTCCAAGATAGGGGGAATGGGATAGAGGAAATCACATCCTTGGTCAATCAGATGACAGCCTTCTAAAACACTTTGCTCTGTGATATTACTAAACATACTATATTAAATCTATAATTACTATACAATTATTATAAATGTGTGTGCACATGTGTGCATCCATTTGCTAAGGGCATTATAGATCACTCTTACATGCAGATACACACATACACACCAAATAGTGACACCTATCTACTTTGCCAAACACATTGTAAAGTATCTAAAAGAGAGTGAAAAATGGTCATTAGCGATCCAGAAAAAATATTCATATATTATAGAAAAATGTTTCACTGAACTGTAGAGTGATCTAAGAATTTAGGCAGAATCATACAGCATATAAGTAACAGAATTGGACTTTGAATACATGATTCCTTAGACCTTTTCTGTGGCACACTGAGCTTGGGAACTGACATGGAAATGCCTCATTTTCTTGGGATCTCAGGTGGTATTGACTTGTCCCCTGGATGGCCACAAGTTTTCTCCATTCTTGCTGCTTAAAAAGACTTAAAGGACAATCCTCAATCCTTTGTGGAAACACAAAGCATCTGGTCAGAAAGTCCAGGACTGCACAACCTCCAAGAGCTGAGACCATAAGCATCTCCTTCTGCTGGGGCAAGCCCAACAGGATAGCACAGAACCAAAAGAAGGTCCAGACCTAGAACAACAGGTAACCGATCTTAAAGATCACTTGGAAGCCTTGAAATTCTAAGTAATGTTAATCACAGAAAGATTCTGGTGTCTTTTTAAAAGTAAACCATGGTTTACTCTAGGAGACACAAAGAGTCAGTTCATCACACCCTATCCCCTGGCCCCAGCCCCTTCCTGACTGCTTGCTGCCCTTTAGATTAGCTGGTTCCAACAGGTACTCTATTCTCTGCCTTCCTTCCATACTTCATAAGTGCCTTCAGTTCTTCTAGTCACTTTGCTGAGGTTATCCATGAGCACACAATGTAATCCTGCTTTTTGAAACTCCGAAACCTCACATACTCAAATGTTTATGCATTCCTAGAACTCTGTCTTGACAATTCCTGTTATGTTTTTGGTCCTGATTTTGAACATACATACATTTTGGAAGCTGACTATCTGACAGATCACAAGGATCAGGACAGAATAAAAGCTGAGAATGAAAAATTGTGTAAGAAGGAGGAGATGAGGCAAGAAATGGCTCTTCTGAAAGAATAGGTTCAGTTTCTATCTATATCTCCCAGGCCACACAAAATAGTCTAAGAATATGCCTGGTGTTATTTATTCTCAGGCCAGCTTTGCCTAATTGCACTTTTTTAAATCATGAAGGCATATATGTTTGGATAAATAATAATGATAAATCAGACCAGACTTTCATGCGTAGTATCATACACAGGAGAAGATACAGACCACTCATTCATTTGTGCAGTTAATATTTATTGAGAGCCTATCACTGGCTAGGCACTGTGCTAGTACTAAATGGTAAGGAAAACAGGCATAATTCCTACACTTATGGATCATACAGACAAGTACAAGAGATAGATTTTAAACAAATAATCATACTAATGAATGTATAATTATGTAGTATGTATGAATCTTATTCCATAAAGTTAGACATGTAAGATATGTCATATATCTTTATTTTCTTTAAATCAAAATGAGTATGCCCCTGAGCACCCCCTCCCATGCCCCATCCTCTTGGACTGGTAAGAAAAATCAATGTAAATCATTAGTAATGCACCTCATCTACATTCCATCCCTTACCCCCATCCCTAGCACTGCACAAAGGTGTAAAACATTTAATAAGGCCTGCTCCAGACTCTGGTTCATAATGATAAACCTTATGATCAAATGTGGAAACCTGTATGATCCTTTGATATTAATATTTTAAGGGATGATTAAGATTAAGGTTTGTTTTTAGACTTGGTAAATTAGAGGTGCCTTGAAGATAATCCTAGTGGAGATATCATGTGAACATTTGCACATATTACATAGGTAGTTGTACAGATCATGTATGCAGTTGGAAGGCTCGGTATATAATGGAATTTGAAGCATTTAAACTTATCCAGGCAAACAGTATAGAATGAGAAGAGGCTTTTTCTTTTTTTCAAAGGATACTGAGAAGAGCAGCCAAAGAGGTGGAGACAATTGTGTTATCAGGAAAGATAAGGGAAGAGAATGTTCCAAAAAGAAGTGAGTGGTCAACAGTGTCATATGTTGTTTTAATAGTCAAGTAATATGAATACTGAAATGTGTCCACTGCATTTCATGACATGGATGGCATTGGTGGGCTTAACAAGAGCTGTTTTTGTGTAATGGTGAGGACAGAAGCCAGATTGGAGTAGATTGAGGAGTGAATAAGAGTTGAGGAAACAGAATAACAAAATTTGGCTGTGAAAAGAAGAGAGATAGTATGCGACTTGAGGAAGTATATGGAATCTGTGGGGGAAGTTTTCTCCTAAAATGGGAAAGATTTAGACAGGTGCTCCATGGAGCAAAAGGATGAAAGCTGGTTGTACATTGAAGACTACGTAGAGGCAGGCATCTCTCTGTCTAGGTCCATGATGTAAAAGCTTTATTCTACTGTATGATTTCAAATATATGACAAAAAGGAAAAACTATGGAGACAGTAAAAATAACAGTGGTTTCCAGTGAACTGGATGGGAGAGAGGGAAGGAAAGATGAATATAGAGAGTACAGGGGATTTTTAGAGCAGCGAAACTATTCTGTATGATACTCTAATGATGGATACATGTCATTATATATTTGTCAAAGCTCATAGAATGTGCAACACAAAGAGTGAACCCTAATGAAAACTATGGACTTTAGTTGTTAATAATAAAAAATGTATCTATATTGGCTCATCAATTATAGCAAACGTACCATACTAATGCAGATGTTAATAGTAGGGGAAACTAGAGGGATTGTGGGCATATATGGGAACTCTGTACTTTTTCTATAAACCTAAAACTGCTGTAAAAACAAAGTCTATTAATTTTTTAAAATGCCCTTTATCAAAGGCCTCAGCAGATATGGGTATAGTTAGGCTCCTTCCTGTAATGTCTCTTTTATTTGATCCATTCTGCCCTTCTGCAGCTCAAAATCTTTGAAGATGACTTTCAGAAAGAGTTGCATAACAAACAGATAAAATATTTCAACACTTTCTGAAAAGTGAGTCATTTGGCACCAACCCCATTCTGGTGCATCACTGCAGTAGCCATGAAAAATCACTGGTCCCTTTCTTTTATATCTCCCCAACCAGCTCCTTTAGCTCATGGGGAGGCAGCTGCAGTAAGCACTGTGACCAGCACGGCCACAAGCAGAATGAATAAAGGGGATATTATCCAAAGAAAGAGACAGAATGGTTTGCATTATCTTGGAGTATTGCCCACTTTAACATAGCCTGGATTATGTAACAATCCAAATACCTTGAAATGACATATGTGGCCCGTTTGATCAGGGCTTTTAAGTTTAGCCACGTGGTGCTTTGTGGTAGTGAAGGAAGATCCACCATGCCTGTTGATAAGCCCCACCCTACTTCTCTATGTTGCAGCCTTACATAGAGTCAGGTAAGAGTAGCAGCAATGTTCTTATTCTTTAAACCCCACAGTCTCCTCCCCTGATTTAAAGCCAAATCTAAAGAGCTACAAGTAGAACTACCATTTGATCCAGCAATCCCATTACTGGGCATCTACCCAAAAGCACAAAAGACATTCTATAAAAAAGACATCTGCACTCGAATGTTCATAGCAGCACGATTCACAATTGCAAAGATGTGGAAACAACCCAAGTGCCCATCAATACATGAGTGGATTAATAAAATGTGGTATATGTATACCATGGAGTTCTACTCAGTCACAAAAAACAATGGTGATCTAGCACCTCTTGTATTATCCTGGATAGAGCTGGAACTCATTCTACTAAGTGAAGTATCCCAAGAATGGAAAAACAAGCACCATATGTACTCACAATTGAATTGGTATTAACTGATCAACACTTAAGTGCACATATAGTAATAACATTCATTGGGTGTTGAGCAGATGGGAGGGGGAGGAGGGGATGGGTATATACACACCTAATGGATGCAGTGCACACCATCTGGGGGATGGACATACTTCAAGTTCTGACTCGGGTGGGGCAAGGGCAATATACGTAACCTAAACATTTGTACCCCCATGACATGCTGAAATAAAAAAATTTTTTTAAAAAGCCAAATCTATTCAATTACAATACGGATGGCAAAGAAACTATTTAGTGAAATATCTGGCTCTTTGTGCCCCAAAATATACTTTTGCTTTTTAATAAAACTATAAATAATTTAACATAAAATAAACATAATGATTTTGCCATTTTTAAAATAATTCTTCAAATTATCTTTCGATCTTTTTCAGACTATACATGTAGGTGTAATCAGTATGTTTCACCTCTTGATGAGAAACTCTAAAAATCTAAGACTTAGTAACTGATCATTTCACTCAGGTACAAATCTGAACTATCCAAGAGCAAGTCACCCTCTCCTGTTTAATAAAAAACAGCATCCTACTTCCTTTTTTTCTATATTCATTGTTACATAGGCAGCACTCTTATCAAGAGAGAGAAAAATTTCTTTGTGAAAAATGGTTATCAAGGAAACTTAATGAAATTGAAAAGGGATTATCTTGTGTTGGGAGACTAAGCATAGGAAATATGTGACTCGATAGAAATGATTTCAGAAAAAGCCAGGCACTTAAATAAACATTATCATTTTTACAAATTTAGAATTTTTAAGATCTCTGAAGACACCCCTCATAAATGCCAAGCGTCAGCTATGTATATCCCCATTTATCAATTCAGTCCACAGACATAAGTGGCAGCTCATGGCAAAATCTATTTTCCTACTCAATACATTCTTCCCTAGTGACAAAACATTATTTTATTTGGGGAGGCAGTGTACCTAACTAAAAGATGACATTTCTCAACCTCCCTGAAGCTAGATACAGCCATGTGACTAGATTCCAGCCAATGAGATATGAATGGGAGTGCTGCGTGTGGTTTTAGGAAGTCTCCTAAAACATTCTGCTGCCTGAAATGTGGATGTGATGGCTGGAGTTTAAATAGCCATCTTGGACCATAAGGTAACATTTTAAGAATAACAAAGCAATAAGATAGAAGGAACCTGAGTCTCTGGTTACTACAGAGCCAAGTCTTAGAGGGTCTACCTCTGAATTTCTTTTGTGTGAGGAAAAAACAAAGTCTTGTTTAAGTTATTTCTATTTGGGATTTTTCTGTTATCTGCAGCCAAATGTAATCCTAGACAATATGACACTCAAGTTGCTGTATCAGATATACATCTTTAATCAATTATTAAGTATTTGAAATGTTCCTACTGTTTGCTATTATTTGTAGTGCAGCTTTCATCTTTAAAAAATTATCCCTAAACCCCACAAACACACTTTGGGTGTTTTCTTACTATATCTTGACAAAAAAGGAATCATTACCATATCAAAGGGTAGAAAAAATTTTGTAACATTACTTTTGCCAGATCACTTGTCAGAAATAAGCAGTTTGGAGCTTTCACCAACATGCAAGTATATAACAGCCTTGTCCTTTTTTTGTAGTTTGAAAGGGGCATAATGGTATTTTAAAAATGTATTTCTGATGGTTAGATAGGCAATGCATTTTTTTCTACATAAAGATATACTTTGTGTACTGCCTCATGCATTCTCTCCCACTAGAGAGGAAGCTCCCTCATGAGGCAGAGCCAAATCTTTTTTTTTTTTTCTGAGACAGAGTCTCACTCTGTCATCTGGGCTAGAGTGCTGTGGCGTCAGCCTAGCTCACAGCAACCTCAAATTCCTGGGCTCAAGCAATCCTTCTGCCTCAGCCTCCCGAGTAGCTGGGATTACAGGCATGCACAACTGTGCCCGACTAGTTTTTTCTATGTATTTTTAGTTGTCCAATTAATTTCTTTCTATTTTTAGTAGAGACGGGGTCTCGCTCTTGCTCAGGCTGGTCTCGAACTCCTGAGCTCAAACAATCCGCCTGCCTCAGCCTCCCAAAGTGCTAAGATTACAGGCGTGAGCTACCTCGTCCAGCCAGAGCCAAATCTTTGATTTTCTTAGTATATTAGTTATTTATTCCTGTGTAACAAATTACGCTAAAAATTAATGGCTTCTTCTCTGAGGGAGGAAGCTGAAAAAAAAAACCTTGCTGGTTTAAAACAATAAGCATTTATCATCTCACAGTTTCTACAGGTCAAGTAACTAGGTGAGTCTTAGCTGAGTGTCTTTGCCTAAACGTCTCAAGGTCTCTCACAAGCTGGCGAACAAGGTGTTAGCTAGGGCTGTGACTCATCTGAAGGTTATACTGAGGAAGGATCTGCCTCAAAATTCATTCATGTGGTTGTTGCAAGGATTCAATAACCTCACGAGCTACTGGACTGGGTGTCTCAATTTCTTGCTGGTTGTTGCCAGAGGACATGCTGAGTTCCTCAGTTCTTCACAGTAAACATGCAAGAAAGGGCAAGCAAGACAGAAACCAGAGTCTGTTTGTAACCTAATCTCGGGCGTGATATCCCATCATTTTTGTTAAATTCCATTTATTAGAAGAGAGTCACTAGATCCAGTCTACACTTAAGGGGAAGGTATTACAAAAATGCATGGTGGCTGCCAATTGCAACTATTGAGGGGCCTGAAATAAACACTTATTGAATTTGTAAACTACCAAGTAAAATTTGGATATCGAACTTAGACAACTATTTAGATTGTTTCTCTACTCTGTTATTTGGTTGTGTTATACATTATTTGTCCTTTTGGTGCTTTTTTTTTTCCCATGTAGCTTAAATTTATTTTATATATTCAAATAATCACCCCGTTACAAAAATTTCAAGCTGAAACTTTTCCTTGATGATCATATCGAATACTTTCAATGTGTGGTTTGCCAACACTCTATCTAGAATAGCTGATGTTCGTAAGTTATGATCAGCCTGAAATTCTCATTTGTGGTGTATTTTTGGGTTTGGGGATCAAGATCTTATTTGTCTCATCACGCTGGACAGCATACCATCCTTTTCTACATTTTGAAATAGTGTAGTATAGGATTAACTTTCCTTGAAACAGTTGGAAAAAATTCATCATGGTCTATTTGTAATATGGAGATATGTGGAATTACTTAGTAACATTTTCCTATAGTCTTCCTTTCTTAATGATTTATTCCTATTCTCAAGCTGCACTGTCTGATATGACTATATTCATTTAAATTTAATTACAATTAAATAAAAAATTTATGTGCTTAATTTCACCAGTCACATTTCAATTATCCAACAGCCACATTGACTACCATATTGAACAGCACAGATACAGAGCATTTCTATCATCACAGAAAGTTCTATTGGGCATTGCTGTCTTAGAGCAAGTTTGTATAGCAGGTATAGGTGAGGTTGGTTTGGAATCAGAAGAACTGGATCTGAATCTCAATAACACTCTTCCCCAATTTAGTGACTTATGATAACTCTCAATTTCTTTGATTTTCACTGTCTTATCTATAAAAACGGTGCTACTACTTCTCTATCCATTTCACAAGATTGTTGGGAAGAACAAAAAAGACAACATATCAGAAACTAATTTGAAAACTATAAAATACTCATTTACAAGATAGAGTTCTAAGTTTGGAGGGATTTTTGATTATAGTGCAAATTCGTCTCTTCATACAAAATGGGGATAATAACAATACCCACTTACATATGTAAGAATGTTTAGATCCTATGTCTGGCACCTATTGACAGATCAGTATACATTAGCTGCTACTATTGCTGTAGGCATTCAGCGAATCAATATTAAGGGCATGTACAAGGCTGAAAGTAAGTCTAAGGAGTTATCCAATTCAACCTCTCATATTTTTAGAGAAATGAGAATACAGTCATGTGCCACTTATGTGGGGATATGTGCTGAGAAATGCATCATTAGGCAATTCCATGTGTGAACATCATGGCGTACTTACACAAACCTAGATGGTATAATCTATTTCACACATAGGCTATATGGTATAGTTTATTGCTCCTAGGTTATTAACCTGTACACCATGTCACTGTATTGAATACATTAGGTGACTGTAACACAGTAAGTATTTGTTTATCTAAACATAGAAAAGGTAATGTGTCACACTACAACATTACAATGGCTACGACTCATTAGGGGACTCATCAGCTACATTATGATTTTATGGGATTGATGTCATATATGTGGTCTGTTGTTGACCAAAACATTGTTATGCAGTGTATGACTGTATATCTTCCTAGCTTACCATGGGCAAAATCCCTAACTCTTGTTTTCTTCCTCAAGCCAAATTCTCCCTCAGCATTTTCAATCTCAGTCACTTCCAGCAACCCAGCTGCTCAAGCCAAAAACCTTGATGTTATCTGATTCCTCTCTTATATGCTTCAAGAAATCCTGTTGGCTCTCCCATAGAAACTTAACCAGAATCCTCCTACTTCTCATCACTTCCACTGCTACCATTCTGGCCAAGCAACCATCATCTTTCACTTATTACTATAATAGCCTCTTCACTCTTTTACTATCACTTTCCCCCTTCACTGTTTTAATTTTCTTCATAGCACTCATCTCTCCTAATATAGTATGTTTACTTAATTGGTTATTGTCTGTCTCCCCTTACCAGAATATAAGCTACATGACCACAAAGGCTTTGTTTTGTTCACTCCTGTATCCTGGGCTCCAAAAACAGTGTCTGAAACATACTAGGTATTGAAAAAAAAAACATCTTTTGACTAAATTAATGAGGTCAGAAATTTCATTAGTGAGGATTACAGGAGGACCCTGACAACTTTCCTGTTTTATAAGGAAGAGTCAGGAATTTGAGTGGGAAGTCATAAACTGGCCTATGCAAAGAATTGTTATGGGAGGCCTAAAAATATTACACACTTTCTCCTTCCTATTTTGAAATGGCCCCAGAGAAGTAGAGGCTGTAACTGGTCGCAGTAGTTGAATTCAGGGGCAAAACCCATGAAAGTTTTAAAAAAACTGCTTAAGTTTCACCTAAATCCTTCAAACTGGAGGGTTTTTTGCCAAATAATGATACATGCCAAATCATGACTCATACTGATCACATAATAGCCTCCTGTTCACTTGCTCTTTTCATTTTCCTAGATGCTAATAGGATAAAGAATCTGGAACATCTACTTAAAACTCCTCTCCTGCAGAAATTCCCCTGCTCACAATTTTACCAATTTTACGTTCATAAAATTAGTCTCAAAATGCTTTAAAGAGTTGAGATTTTTAGTCTATAAGATGTAGGCTATTCAAAAAAACATGTTCTTGAGGAGAAAATGGCGGAGTTAGGGTAGCCTGCCGGATCCTTGCTTCCAGAGAGGGAGACGTAGATTCCGGTCTGCTACACACGCTCGGATCGCTCTCCCACAAAAACAGTGAGGGGAATCAGTGGAGATTCAGCGGGGGACACACAAATCAGGAAAAAGAATAACAGGAGATAGGAATACAAAACCTGGAAAGTGCGGACAGACAATAGAGAGTGGAGCGTGCGACGGCGGCGCCAGGCTGGCAGTAAGTGCACCGGGACAAGTCCCGCACGGGACAGTGTAGCTTCCCCACTGACTTACAAGCCCTCTGAGAGGCAGGAGCCTGTGTGAAGCGGGAGTAGAATTGGGTCTGGAAACGTGGGACTCAGGGAAGACGAGACACGAGCAGGAAGCATCTTGAACTTCCCGGAGCTCCGTGCCAGGACTATACCCCCGAGGTAGCCAGGACTCAGGAAGCGGGTCTCTGGCACCCAGCGGGTCCTGAAAGGGGAGGTGATTACTGAGTAGAGGACTCTAACCTGGAATCTACCGCTGGCAACTGGGAATGCTCAGGGTGGGCCAGTGGAAGCGAGAGCTACTGCGGGACCGGCGTGAGACTGGGGGAGGGAGACACAAAGGAGACGACGGCGGAGCACCCTGGTGACTCGACTGACTCCCTGAACGGCTCCCTTCCCCTAGCCTGGTAACTCGCGCAGTGAGCTCTCCTCTTCCGGGACCTAAGGTCACTTGGCCAGGCCATTTCTTTGAGCGGTGAATTCTGAGTGCCTCCTTGCATGTAAGGGGAGGACGCCTGCGGAGGCTGAAAGCGCTAGGGTGTTGGGCAGTCTGGTAGAGCACCCTACCCCCCCTGGCCAGAGCTTGCAGCAGAGAGTCATAAAGAGCCACTCCCCATCTGCAACAAGCGCCAGTCCCTGGGGATTTGGCACTGACCAATAGCTGACAGCCCAGTGACTTTCCTCAACAGACTGGTTCAGGTAATCCGGTTCCACTGCATTCCTGCCTCCGGTCAGCTACCAACGGGCTCCCCAAGTAACCCCTCCTGTCAAGAGAACCCTGGACAACATACTAGTGACTCCCTCTAGTGGCAGAACAAAACAAAAGTAACAGCGGATCCAGATGGGAAGGACGCAGCGAAAGATATCTGGAAGCATGAAAAATCGAATGGAACGCACACCTCCAAAGAGGAATACCAGCTCTCTATCAATGAACACTAACCAGGCCCAGAATTCTAAAATGACAACAGAAGAATTCCAAACATGGGTTATAAGTAAGCTCAATGATATGTAAGGAAAAATGGATAACCATTACAAGGAAACCACGAAAAAAATCCAGGAATTGGAAGAAAAATTCACTAAAGAAATTGAAATATTAAAGAAACATCAAACCAAACTCCTGGAAATAAAGGAATCATTCAGGGAACTTCAAAAGGGAACTTCAAAACACTGTGGAAAGCATCAAGAACAGAAGAAAGAATCTCAGAGATTGAAGACAGTTCCTTCAAAATGAATAAGTCAGTCACAGAGATTGAGCAGGAAATTAAGAAAACAGAAACAAGCTTACAAGAAATGTGGGATTATGTGAAAAAACCAAACTTGCGTCTGATAGGGGTGCCGGAAAATGAAGAGGAAGCCACGCAAGGGCTGGATAACCTATTTCAAGATTTAATAGAGGAGA
>CAUYSK010075629.1:0-15606 GCA_963575035.1 Avahi laniger
CTGTAGTCCCAGCTACTTGGGAGGCTGAGGCAGTAGGATCGCTTGAGCCCAGGAGTTTGAGGTTGCTGTGAGCTAGGCTGACGCCACGGCACTCGCCCCGGGCAAGAAAGTGAGACTCTGTCTCAAAAAAAAAAAAAAATAAACCACCTGATGGGACAGAAACTGGATTGGCACAGGGCAGTGGAGGATGGCCTGAGGGCACTGTCTCCGACTGGGAGGACGGGGTACGGCCGAGTGAAGGTCCCGTGCAGGAACACCACGGACAGGGCCCCGAGACAGCAGGACTGCTATCTCCAAAGGCCTTTTTTTTTTTTTTTTTTTTTTAGAGATGGTGTCTCACTATGTTGCCCAGGCCGGCCTTGAACTCCTGGGCTCAAATGATCCTCCAGCCTCAGCTTCCTGAGTAGCTAGGACTACAGGCGTGAGCCACCACATCTGGTTAAAAGGACTTTGAAAGGGCCCTCGTGGCTCAAGGTGGTGACTGGGAGGTTCCTGATGGCACGAGCTGGCTCTGGGCTCTGTGAGCAGTGTTTGCTTCTTCCTGCACAGCAAGAAGCCGCAGCACAGTTTTAAGCAGGAGACCTGGTTTCTATGTAAAAATTCTCTGGCTACTCTCTGGAGACCTGAGGGCTGGAAACCAACGGAGGACCAGCTGGACTGGTTGGGACGCCGTGAGAGATGCAGGGCGCCCCCAGTAGCTGCAGGGCTTGCCAAGGGCTGGGATTTGGTGGGGGAGAAGAGAAACGTAGTAACACTTGTCTTTTGACATCAGGTTCGTGAGGGCTTCCCCAGTGAATAGAAGGGAAGACTGCTTTTCCACGTTTTGGTTGTATGGATAGTTTTTGGCAAAACTTACCAAAGGCCACATCTTGTCTCCTAGGATCATGAGAGAGCACAGGGAAGTGGACGCTCACCCAGATGTAGAGTGGCCTAGTCACATTCCTGTCCGGGGCGCAGCTCCTGTTCTGGCCCCTGACCAGTCAGTTCCCCCTCCGGCTAGTTTTCCTCTGCATCCTGCTCTTAAGGAAATAATAGTTGAGACTTGGAAATGGCAACAAGGTGGGTTTCCTGTCCTTCGGTGCCATGTTGGAGCATCGTCCTACACGCCCACCCAAGGGCTGGTCGCCTGGGAGGATGGCTGTGTGTCTGCCGTGCTGTCGCCGCAGGGTGAGGGCCCAGGCTCTGAGGTCACAGGGGAACTCGCACACTCTCTGTGTGAGATGCAGACAGGTCCTGTGCAGTGGAAGAGGCAACCCCAAAGGTTGTGGCTTTCTCACCGTGCAGGACGTCAGCCAGCGGTGGCCCCGGCGGGCCGCATGCTCCATTCTCCGGCACTCTTACCAGCCTCACCATTTGGCAGTCCCTTCAGCTGCCAGTTGAAGAGCATCTTTGACACGTGTTCATCCTGCATTTGTATGAGAACCGTGCTTTTAACTTTTTGAAAATTATACTTTGACACTGGTGTGGAACAGATTGAAAGTGTGGACCCCGCCGCTGGCGTTTCACCTGTCGGAGAAGTCACAGATGGTCCGGTGCAGGTTCCCCTTCCCAGCCCGCGAGCTGTTCGCCTGCCACTGTGGCCTGCTCAGTCAGCCCCGCGGCTCTGGCTCTTTTCCCCGCTGTGCTGAAGGCGTCATATTGGGTAGAACTGAGGGAAAACTAAGGTGTTTTTGTGTGTGTGCATGTGTTTTTGATTTTTGGGTTTTTTTTTTTTTGAAACACAGTCTCACTCTGTCATCCAGGGTAGAGTGCAGTGGTGTCAGCCTAGCTCACTGCAGCCTCAAACTCCTGGGCTCAGGGGATCCTCCTGCCTCAGCCTCCCAACAAGCTGAGACTACAAGCGCTTGCTGCCATGCCTGACTAATTTTTCTATTTTTGGTAGAGACAGGTCTCGCTCTTGCTCAGGCTGATCTTGAACTCCTGACCTCAAGCTCCCGCCTCAGCCTCCCAGAGTGCTAGGATTACAGGCATAATCCACGTGCCCAGCCTCTTTTTCCTTTTTAAGCTGGCAGTTGCACCCATTGGATGCCTGGTGAGGCTGAAGGAGGAAAATCCAAGTTGTCGACTTGGAGTGTGCACTGTCTGTGCTTTCCTGGCACAGCAGCATCTGTAGCCCAGACCACGAACTTCCCTGGGGGCCTGGGCACCACCCCTCTCTCCTTGGGCAGCAACTCCCCCGCGGAGGAGCCCTGTCTCATGGTTCTCAGGGTGAGAGGCAGAGGATTAGGAGTTTGGGGAGGGATGCCTGGGACAGCGGAGGCTGCAGGTGGCCGGAGAAGGCATGCAGAGTCTGGCCTGGGGATAAGGGGTGGCTGGGAGAGGTCAGGGGGTTGACTTCACGGTGGGTCGGCCACCCTCAACCTCCGCCCTGACTGCCAGCGATGTAGGACACGGAGGGAAAAGGCTGCCGCTCCGCCAGTTACCTGTGGCTTGAGTGCTACTTGCGATGGAAATGCCTGAGCAGCCCGTTCCGCTCGTACCTGTGAGGCGGGAGAGTGCTGTTGGTTGAAACGTTAATGTCAGGAAATGACCCACAGGGTGCTCAGCTGGATGAGGACTGTTCCTTTTTGTGTGCCCAGAGTCTCTGGCACTGGACGCGGAGAAGAGAGATCTCAGCCTTGCTGGACATCCGGCCACACTGTGCCTGGAGCCACCAGAGCTCTGTGGGTGGCTGTGCTAGGGCCAGGCGGTAACCCTGTGACAGCATCCCTGGCACAGATCTGGAGACACCATGAGTTTCACCTTCGTGTGTGTGTGTGTGTGTGTGTGTGTGAGAGAGAGAGAGAGAGAGAGCACGCGCGCGAGAGAGCACGTTGGGCCCAGCCCTGCCCTGTCGGCCGCGAGAGGGATTTTTCACAGCATGGTACCGCCAGCACCTCGCGAGCACCTAGTCGTGGTGAGCACTCGTTACAGTGGCAGATACTTAGCAGCCTCGCCACGGGCTGTGCATGTGTCTCACCCATCCCAGCCTCACGACACCCTTGGAAGGTAGATCTTACCTGTCACCTCCATTTTATAGATGGGGCAACCCAGGCATGAAGAAATCAGTAATTTGCCCACATTCTTGAAACTCAGTAAGCGGCAGAGCCAGGACATGAAGCTGGATGGTCTGACTCCAGGGGGGTGTCTCACCCTGTGCGGTGGCGTCTGCTGAGCGCTGGGCCTGTGGGTGCTGGGTGTGCCGGGCTTCACGGTGGGGACCAAGCTGGACATCCAGTTAAGGCAGACTCCCAAGGAAGTGTCATTCAGACGGAGACTTGGGGGGTGAATAGGAACAAGCCCAGTAAAGGGGGCAAGGCAAGGTCTAGGCAGGTGTGAGACGTGACAGAATAGAAGCCGGGAGGGACTTGCCTTGTGACCGGTGGGGTGGCACGTGGCGAGGCTGGGGCGGGGCTCGAGGAGACTGGCGGTGCTGGGAGCGGTGGGCCTCACGGAGACGGGCAGAGACCAGCCTCGCTTCTCAGGCCACGGGAAGCCGTCTGGCTTCCTTCGGGGCCTGCCCCGTCTCTGCTCGCTGATGCCAGCCGTGTCCAGGATCGTGGTGACAGGCAGGCTTACTCCCAGGAGCGCTTCCAGGGCTCTGGCCTGTTTCAGTCCCTTGGCGGGGCATGCGTGGACTCCATCTCCTTTTTCTCCACTAAGTGTCTCATTGTCAGGCCAGAAACAATTTCCCACCATCCACGAGGATGATGCGTCATCCATGCTGGGCTAAAGAAGGCATGTTACTTTGCCACTTAACTCTGGGTTGTCCTCCATGCAGAACAGTTAGAAAAACAGCGCCTCCATTAAATGTACGGCTGACCCTTGGACAGCGTGGGATTAGGGGAAGGGACCTCGCCCCGCAGACAAAATCCGTATATAACTTCTGACCTCCCAAAACTTAACTGCTCATAGCCGACTGTTGACCGCAAACCTTACTGGTAACACAGTCAATTCACACATATTTTGTACGTTATATGTATTATTATACAGTAATGCTATATTTTTACAATAAGCCAGAGAAACGAGAACGTTAAGATAATCATAAGGAAGAGAAAATATTCCGTAAGCGGAAGTGGATCATAAAGGTCTTTATCCCAGTTTTCACGTTGAGTAGGCTGAGGAAGGGCGGCTGGGTCCTCTGTCTCAGGGGTGGCAGAGGCAGAAGCGGGGCAGGGACTGGGGAGGCGACAAGATAGGCAGGCTCGCTCGGTGTGACTTTATAAAATGCATCGTAATTTCTATCTGACTTTTTTGTTTTTTCATTTTCCTAAAGGTGTTCCTGTACAGTAGCAATCCTCCTTCCACCGAGGGCTTTAGTTTCAGCGCATGTACTGTTGAAGGGTCCGTAGATGTTAAAAGCATCTGGAATAATCGGAACCTTCCGCCAGAATGGCTAATGCATCTTCCTCCTCATCGCCTGGCGCTGGTTTGGAAACGTTTGGTGGAGATCATCAAGTTGTCTTCTATTCATTCTCCTGGTGTGGCATCTGTGAGCTCTTGAATTTCTCCGTGTCTTGAAACCCTTCACCCCCACCTTCTTTGCCGTGTCCACAGTCCCTTTCGTGACTTCCTTGGTTGGCTCTGTTGTAAATCCTGTGAAGTCACGCACAGCATCTGGTCACAGTTTTCTTCAGCAGGAATTTATCTCTGCAGGCTCAATGGCTTTTGTGGCTTTTTCTGAAACAAGAGAGGCAGCTTCAGCGGTGGAATCCTTCTTCCAGACTTCCATGGTGTTCTCCCAGCCAGGGTTCTCCTCCATAGCGTTGACAGTCCTGTCCACAGAACACCGTGTGTGACGTAGGTCCTTAAATGTCATATGACCCCATGACCTGGAGGCTGAATTAGAGACACTGTGTTTGGGGGCAAGTAGACCAACAGGCCTTTGGTGCTGAACTCATGGCGTTCTGAGTGACCAGGGGCATTTTCAATATCAAAAGAACTGTAAAAGGCAGTCCCTGACTGGCCAGGTTCTTCCTGACTCTGGGGACAAAGCATCAGTGGAACCAATTCAGGGAAAGGGTTCTTGTCCCACCTTCTCAGCTGTTGTGCAGTCAGCGGACTGGCAGCTGCTGTTTATCTTTCCCTCCAAGGCTTGGGGATTAGCAGCTTTGCAGATAAGGGTGTGGTGATTGCAAACCCAACTGCGTTGGCACAAAACGGCAGCAGGTAGCCTGTCCCTTCCTGCCTTAAATCCTGGCTTGCTTCTCTCCCTTACTAATAAATGCTCTTTGTGGCCTCTTTTTATTTTCATCTGCATTAGAAACCCATTAGGAGGTGTCCTTTCTCCTCAGTGACTTTCTTAGTGGCATCTGGGAACCTGTCTGCTGCCTCCTGGTCAGCAGAGGCTGCGTCTTCTGTTATCTTGACATTTTTAAAAGCAAACCTCTTTCTAAAATCGTCAAACCATCCTTTGCTGGCGTTAAATTCTGTGGCTTTAGATCCTTCGTCTTCCTTTTGCTTTAAGTTGTCATATAGTGACTTCACTTTTTCTTGAGTCATATTAGAGTCCATAGGGATGCCTTTCTTATGGCACTCCTGCACCCACATAAACGCTGCATTTTCAACACGAGGTATAAAGATATTTTGCAAAAAGTGCAAGGTTTTCATGCCTGCTGGGGTAGCTGCAGCGGTGGCTTCACGAATTTCCTTTTTTACAATGGTCCTCAGAATGGATTTATTTATCTTTTTGTTTGTTTGTATTTTTCGAGACAGAGTCTCACTGTGTTGCCCGGGCTAGAGTGCCATGGCGTCAGCCTAGCTCACAGCAACCTCAAATTCCTGGGCTCAAGCAGTCCTACTGCCTCAGCCTCCCGAGTAGCTGGGACTATAGGCATGTGCCACCATGCCCGGCTAATTTTTTCTATATGTTTTTAGTTGTCCAGTGAATTTCTTTCTATTTTTAGTAGAGACGGGGTCTCGCTCTTGCTCAGGCTGGTCTCGAATTCCTGATCTCGAGCGATCCTCCTGCCTCGGCTTCCCAGAGTGCTAGGATTACAGGCATGGGTCACCGCCCGGCCTGGATTTATTTATGTTGAAATGGCTACAGCTGCAGACCTCAATCTACGGCACATATTGAGCAATTCTACTTGTTCTTGGAGCGTCACGGCTTTGCTTCTAGGGAGCACTTCCAGCATCACTTGTAGCACCCTGTTTGCGTCCTGTGGTTATTCAGGGTTTGTGGCATCATGAAAAATACCTAAGAACCAAGGGAAATCACCTTTTACTGGGATATGCAGTTTACTGGAGAGACAAACTGCCCGTGGGGGTGATTCGTGAGACACAGTGTTTCAAGCGGGTACTTGCAACACTTGAGGTCACCGCAGTAGCACCAGGAGGTAGCCGTGAGGTTATTACACTAGCGCAGTACGCACTACAGGTAATTTTATACAGTTATGGTTTAATGCTGCATCTTTATATTTGTTTACATTTCTCGCCACAGAATGGTACCATGTATGGTCTGTAAGTGTCTACGTAAGTTTTGGTAAACTTTAACTTTTTATAATTTGTGCATATTTTATGGTAGTAAATGATAAAATAGACTAGTATCTGCATGTATTTTATGCAGATATTCATGACATATCTTTTTCTTAACTTTTTCTAGGCTATGTGGTTCATCTGAGAGTTTTTTCAAATTGTTGCATATCTCCAAAAATTTTTCCAATGCATTTACTGAAAAAAATGTATAAGTGGCCCCGGGCAGTTTAAACTGGTGCTTTTCAAGGTGACCCTTTGCCGTATGAGACAAAGGGGCTAGGAGGTAAGGAGGGTTCCCCCCTCGTACTGAAAGTCCTGCTCGATAGGTTCTTGGAAGCTATGCCTTTAAGGAAAATGACAAGCAGCAGGTCCTCGAATAACATCGTTTCTTCCAACATAGTTTCCCTGTAACATCGACAAGGGAAACAAATTGGTTTCCTCATACATCGGTTTGCTCCCATAAAGCTGCAGTTTCCGTGAACTTACCCCAGTGTTAAGTGAGGACTTCCTGCGGCTTTCTGCTCCTCCCCACTAGTGTCTGGAAGCTAAAGGGCAGGAGTCCCAGAGCCGGGGCTCACCTTGGCGGGGACGGCCGCAGAGGGACAGAAGGCTGGGGCTGAGGCGCAGCTCTGCCATCACCCACATGGGGACTTGGAGCTCAGTGTGGTCATCTGCAAGACAGGAGCAGTGACACTCACACCCATGCTTTGATGGGAAGTTCACGTGGGACAGTGAGGATCAAAGAGTGTCCTAGACATGCTGCACGGAGGTCACGTGGCAGCCCTCACTGGTAGACAGCGTCGCGCTGGGTCGGGAATGAATCAGAAAGAAAGTGCGCAGTGGGGCACGCTGTGCTCTTCTGCTGTGTCGTTTTGCTCCACCCCATAAATGTCACCAGGACCCTCCATGCTCAGGGTGGGGCCCTAAGCTGATCTGAATGGACTCCTCCTTTCCGAGGATAGGACCTAGGAGACAGAAGGTGCAAAACATAATTTGTTTTCTCAAAGAATTTATTTTCTATATGTTAGAGAAGGCAGAATGCCATGCAGAGGCTTTCAAAAGGAGTAGGTGAAATGACTTATTTACTCTGCATGTGTCCAGGGTGCAGAGGGCGTGTGTTTGGGCTGCAGTGCCTGAGGTGACCTGGATGGCAAGAGGGATCTCCCCTTGGCCGGCAGGATGAGGGGGAGAATACTCAGCAGTGAGTCGGGTAGTTCCGTTACAACGTTGCTCTCCTCGCTTGAGCACGTGTCCTGGGGAGGTGCGAAGTGCAGGCTTTGGAACCAGCGAACCCTGGGCGTGTCCCTTGGCCTCTGCCGCCTTCAGCCTCCTGTCTTCACACCAGGTCCGCTCCCACAGTAATTTGATAAGAACACTTCCTAAACCGTAAAGTGCTTTGTATGTTTACTTTCTTTGGAAGCCAGACTACAGGGAGATTTCCTCACCAATGTAAGTAACTAGGCCTGGGCAGGGGGTCCGGAAGTGGCATTTGTGTCGACGTTGATGGGATGCAGCCAAGACAGATCAGAGGACAGAAAGAGCTCCAGCAAGGCGCAGCAAAGGCCCTAGTGCAGGCAGCCTGGGCACAGAGGACCGTGAGGCAGGGGGTGGGGGTGCTTGATCTGGCCAAGGAGGCCGCACGGATCGTGGTCTTGCTCCGGCACACAGGCACCTTCCAGCTGGGCTCTGGAGTTTGAGAATACATACATAAATCTTGATTTGAAAGTTTGCTTTCTTATTATGGAAGAATAACGTGGACACAACGAGCAGACGAATTCCAGTTCCCAGGAATTGGAAGCCTAGTTGGAAGACAGAGCCTGTGAGGGGTCAGTGACAGGTGGGCTTGTGCCTTGATGTGATGGGGATGATGTCACCAGAACCGACTGTTGACTGTCACGTATTTTGGGGCAGTGCCCATAATGGGTGGGATGGGTGGGGGCGTGGCCACAGGAATCGGGGAGCAGTGACGAGGCCTCGCTCTGCTCCAGGCCGGCGGCGCTGAGGCTAGGGCCGAGGTGTGGGGCAGCAGGTCGAGCCCTCCTTTCTCATGCAGTCGGCTCTTCGGCAGCTGGGCCTCCTCATTCTGGGTGTCATGAAGTTCGCGCAGTGCTGGTAGCCGTTCCTGCCAGCCACATTTGAAACTAACACACGTTTTCTCTGGTGCTGTGCTAGATTCGGGAGGGTTATTTCAAACAAGTGGTACCACCTGGCCTTGGTTCAGAGCATCCAACATTTTTTTGCCTGTGATGTTTGGACACAGCACACAGGTGACCAGCAAAGTACAAATGTGTGGTGCACAGTGTCAGTGAGTACACAGGACAGTGGAGGTTTTTTTCACTTTTGTTTTTGTAAGTAGTACATACATAAGAAAAATCTGAAAAACAAATTAGGACCAATTCCCACCGTGAAAACTGAACCCTAGTGAACATCTTTGAATGTTCTTCCCATCTTTTTTTTCCTGTTTGTAGGTTGACTTGATCATGTCACGTATCGGTGACCCTGTTGTAGGCACAGCCTTGGCTCTCAGTGCAGTTTCTCATTTTCCTACATGCTCTCTCTGGGCACAAGGGTGCTTTGTTCCTTGTTTAAAGTGTGGAGTAAAAGCACGTCACGGGAGTTCCCAGTCAGTGGGAGGAAACTGTACACAGCCGGGAGCCGGGTCAGGGGCAGCAGCCAAAGAGGCTTTGCCAGGATGCGCGGAGGGGACGCGCTTGCCCGCACGGCCGGCGGTGAAGCAGCCCGAGCCCAAGCGCGGGAGAAGGCGCGGCGGGATCGGGATCTGCCAACACAGCGACGCCCCTAGAGCTCCGTTCTATTGCCGTGTCCTCTGCCACCTGCCGCAGGCTGGATGGGAGCGTGAACTGCTCTTTCTACTCAGTGCGGTTTCAGGCTCTGGAAAGACATGACCCGTGCGTCAGGACAGTCGCTGTGGTGTTTCTCCATCTGTTCAAAGTGGCCTCAGGCTGTGGGCTGTTTCACGTAGCCAATGTAAGTGGGAACGATATTTGGTCATTGTTTATGAAAGGTGTTACTTCTTTTTTTTTTTTTTTCAATTACAGAGGAAAAAGGCTTGTATCCTAAGCAAAGGTGGTATATTAGGGTGAAAACTAGCAGTCGCTGAATTGCTGACACCTGCTGGCCGCGCGTTTGTGTAGCATCCGTGGTGCCACGTCCTTGCCTTCCAGGCGTGTTTTTAGCACAACCTCTGACGTCCTGGATCACAACTGGCACTCAAAGAAAACTCATTTTTTCTCTTTTTACTTGATTTTTAGTGAAATTACTGATTAGACCCATGGTAACGGATCAGAGCACAAGACAAGGAGGAGCCTTGTGGGCACCTCAGGGACAGGCAGATGTGCTTCCGATTCAGAGCCCCCCCGGCTACTGACCAGGAGGCTGTGCTGGAAGGTCGTTGGATAGCACATCTGGGTCTCGCCAGCGCACCGGCCTCTCCCACGGCGCTTGTGTATGCTCTGCTGCTCTGTGACCCTGCAGAGGTCACCAGGCTGAGCACTGGCCCCTGGCCCTCATGCTGTTGTGCCTCCTTCAGCCATCCCCATGTGGTCCCAGGGCCTAGGAGAGTCACCTGTGGGCGAGGAGCCGTTAGCAGTAGGATCTAACATCCAGGAGGAAGGGCACAGATCTTCCAGAAAGAGAACCTGGCTGGTTACCTTGGGGGTGCCGGCAACTAAAGCTCGAGTCTCGCACGCCCCTTTCCCGCGTGGACCGCACTGCCGGGTCGCTGTGAGGGCAGGTCTCTCCCTACAGAAGTGTCCCAGCTGGCAAGTGTGGGGCGGTGAAAGATGGCACCCCACCGTTTGGCTGCAACCTGGCGGGCTAGTTGGTTCAGGTTGTGGTGGTTATGAAGGGAGGCAGACGCACCTCACGAGCCTCCCAGGGGTAACACCCACACCACCTGCAGCGGCTCCCCAAAACACGAAGACGCAAGGCTTGATCCAAGTACCAGTTTACAGAAATCCAGCGGCCAGGGGCGCGCTGGGCAAAACCCAGAGTGGGAGCGTGCAGGACAGGAGCTGAGTCTGCAGGTGCGTGCCGGGCAGGGGGCGCTGAAAGGCCAACCCACCCGCAGCAGCTTGTGGCCTGACTGGGGTCCAGATTCAAACACACTGTAAATGGAAATGAGACGGGGAAAGTTTAACCCTGACTAGAGCTCTGATGCTGGCGCGGAGCGTATGGTTGGCTGTGGTGATGGCAGCGCAGCGGTGTCGGGAAAACGAGTCCTCGTCTCTTAGACACAGGGTCCATTTCATCAGGAAATAAAAAGCACTACCTGAGATCTGCTTGCGGATCATTCTGTTAGTGGGTAGAGATTTCAAGCCATGAGCTGATAATCGTTGACACTGAGATGAAGGTCATGGGGGGGGTGCGGGTTGTTCTGTTTTTATCTCTATTTATATGTTGGAAATTTTACATAATCAAAACTTTAGAAACCGTTCCTTTTCATCTCCTGAGAGTGGCACACGTGTTCCAGGGTCGTGGGAGGCGTCTTGGGATAGTAGCGAAAACCACTTCTCGTGTGTGTGCAGAACAGTGTCTTTGACTAGGGGGACCTGGGCCAGAGCTGCCAGGGCCTGCTCTCCTGGAGTGAGCATGTGGGAATGTTCTAGCTAAACAGCCTGGACCACATCCGATTAATCTGCAAGTGCTTGGGTGTCTCTGACAAAGGGCCACTGACAGCCGCTTCTGTTACCAGCGCTTTCATCCATCAGGGTGTCGTGTAATTAGGAGACCGAAGCCTCCTAAGCTGCCGAGTGATTTGCAAGTTCAGCACAAAACAGTTTGCTATTAAGGTCGGTGGTGGAAGATGCGTCGCCCTGTTGGTTGAAATCTCATTCCTCTTGCCCGGCTCCACACACACGTGCTGTGTCTCGTGAAATGGCTTAATGCGTGACATGGGGGGGCACGTGGACTGATTTCTCACGTGGCTGTGGCCTGGGGTCTGGGCTGGGGTCGCTGGGTCTGGGCCGCAGGGAGGCCTGTGCCCACCACACTGAAAGTCACGCTCTTGCTTTTCAGACTGGGCCACCGCCATCCGCGTGGCAGCTCTGGACTGTGCGGAAGAAAAGAACCAGGAAGTGTGCCGCGCCTACGACGTCCACTTCTACCCCACCTTCAGGGTAAGTCTCGGGCCGGAGTCTCTGACCTGGCCCTGCCTCTAGTCACGGGGGCTTCTTTCGGGTTGAAATTCACCACGTTTGTAGTCTAGATTTTTAGCATTTCTTGCTGAGCTATGAGATTCGTTTATCTATCACGGGTCACCTTTTTGTCGCACCCTGTTGAGCTGCAGAAGTCTCCTGCAGGACCGTCTGCACATGTGGCCCTCGCTCACGCACAGGGAGGTGATGAAGGCCTGCGTGCAGGCATTGAGCGTGGCCCTCGTAATGCTGGGCCTCTCCTGAGAACACGCACACACACACACACACACACACACACACACAGTCCCTCAGAGTAGAGCAGGGCGCATTAGATGCCCAGCGTGAGTGTCCCCAGCTACAGCGTCTGTCCCTGCAGGCAAGTCTATACCCGTTTCTCCCACTAGGGGGCAGAGGTAAACATGACCCTGTTGCAAGTCGCGTACATGGTATGTGCGCGTACACATGTGTACAGCCGCATGCCTGCACAGAGCACATCACAATGACATTGACCTCTCCAGGCACATGTGGCGCCTTTGGAGGTTGTTTCTAAGGAAGCTTCATGATCTCTAAACTTTTCCAGCCCTGATGTCTGTGCTTTGTGCAGTTTCCTGACTAGGCGACTTTTTCCCCTCTGGTTGGGTTGTTGTGTTGCCAGGTGACGGCACCTGTGGCCCTGCCATCTGGCTCCAGGCTGGGTGGCCTGTGCCCAGCCCCCTGAGAGCCTGCGCTTGTTTCGTGTCTCAAGTTCTCTTGCTTGTGCTGGTGCGTGAGCACGTCAGGACCGAGTCCTGTCTTTGCTTCGGTGTCCTGCGCAGGTCATCTGTAAGCTTTGGGGTCCTCTTTATTTTGCTTCACGTGACATCGTCCAGGTTCACCGTGATGTTGAGTGTTGTGAGGTTCATTGGACCTGTGTCCTGTGTCACTCTGGGGAGCGGTGCCTGTATCACTGCCAGGCGCAGACTCTGCCAGGCTGGTGCTGCTTTGAACAGAGCCACTGCGGACACTCCCAGGCACGGGACGAGCCCTCTGGGTCGGCCTGGGGAGAAGCTGCAGGGCCGGAGAACCCGGTCTGGGCATGGCAGACCTGCAGCGCAGGTGGTGTCAGGTGGCTTCGTGTTCGCCACAGAGTGGGCACAGCATGAGGCGCACGGTGGTTTCATTTGCATTCCCTGGTGACCGGTGGCGGCCAGTGCGCCTGTGTGTGTGTGGGCCACAGACGTCGATGTCCGTGAACTGTCTGTGCCTGCCGTTGCCGTCTCCACGGGGGTCTTTATGCTTTCTCCCTGATTTACAGATGCCCTTTGCGTGTTCTCAGTATTAGACTCTCCTTCAGCTGTGGGTGTCGGGCATATCTTCATCCAATCGCGATGTCTTTCCACTGTCTGCAACGCATGCCTTTTCGTCTGCGCAGATACTCCACTGTCTCATCCTCTCCAAGTCTTTGTGTTGCCACAGCTGACCATTAGGACACCCGTGTGATACCGAGAGTCAGGAAAGTGTCATCTTTTATGACCCCAGCCCCTTGTGGGGTCTCGCTGCTGGCCCTGCTGGGTCAGAAATGTGGATGGCGGAACCCTGCCTGGCACCGCCCTCGGCCCACTCGTGCGTCGCCAGGAAGCACCGGTGTCCACACAGACGCTAGAAACGTGTGTGTGTCAGCACTTCGTGGAAACTCTCTGGAGGAAGTTGACTAAAGCGCTCTCTTTAAGATGATGATCATTTTGTTGCGTAAATATTAAGCATACACACAGACACCCACACAAGGCTATTTCTTATTTGTTTTGTGTTTTTCCTCTTAGTATTTTAAAGCATTTACAAAGGAGTTTACAACTGGAGAAAATTTTAAAGGTAAGGACACAGCATTATATTTCGATCTCTTAGATTCACCTCATAAACCTATTAAGATAAAAATGGTCTCAGCAGACCAGAAAGCTCACCGGCCAGGTCTCTGGGGCTGATGCCGGCACGTGTGCGTCAGTGCCGCCCTTCCCGCCTGTCTGTCCTTTAAGAGTTCAAACAGTAATTCAAAGACAATTTTTTATTTTGTGTTTTACCTTGCTTGGCAAATGTGGTAGTGAAGTTTTTTTTAAGTGAATTTTTTAATTGAAGAAACATTTGGAGAAGCACATGCATCATACACGGATGGCCGATGAATTTTTACAAACGAGCCCACCTAGGTGAGCAGACCCCGCAGGGCAGCACCGCAGAGGTGGTTTTGCCAGTGCTTGCTGGTGTGGGTGGATCCCAGAGCCTGGCTCCTCCGTGCGTGTGTGAGGCCTCCTGTCCCTGTGTCCGCAGCCTGCTTGTCCTCACTCACTGCTGTGCAGTCCCCCTGGTCCCCACTGTGCGAATCCACCGCTGTCTGCCCCATGCGTGCCAAGGGCCTCGTCGCACCCAGCTGGGATTACCAAGGACGTTGCTGCCAGGCTGCCCCTGTAGTCTTTGGGCCCTGGGTGGAGCGGGGCTGCCAGTCCCCGGGTTGGCATCTGCTCGTGAGGCAGACGCAGCCGTGACAGTGGCGTATTTCCCCAGGACCCAACAGAGAGCTGCAGACGGTCAGACACACGATGATTGACTTCCTGCAGAACCACACGGAGGGGAGCCGGCCTCCGGCGTGCCCGCCTCTGGACCCAGTTCCGTGAGTAGCTCCGTGAGAAAGGTGGCATGTTATGACTCGAATTCAGTGTTGTGAAATACAGGTTTGCACTTAGTGATTCGGCCGCTGGCATATGGTGGCCAGCGCACTGCTACTGAAAGCACTAAAAGCCTCTTTTTTTCTCTTAAAAGGCCCAGTGACATTCTTTCTCTCATTGACAACCGTGGTGGCCGTTACGTGGCTATTTTATTTGAAAGCAACAGCTCCTACCTTGGACGAGAGGTACTGCATCTGCTCTAGTCACTGCTATCTGGCGCAGCAGGGCTGGGGGCTGTGTTACACTCGCGCGAGTGGCAACCGCTGCGGCATCATTTGTTGAATTCATGGTTTAGTTCTCAGTAGTTACTGGAATCATAGTTTGTGTTACTCAACTAAGTCAACTGGCTTATAGAAGAGAATGCTATTGGTAGATTAAGTTCGCCTTGGAGGACAAACCTTGGTGGGATTAGGAAGTGCAGCCTGACCCTGAGTTTGAAACTGAGAGAGCTTTGCAAAAGAGCGAGTTTGCTTGGCATGCCGGATCTTACCTTGAGGTCATTCTTTATTTCGTACACGTTATTTCCAAGATTTTTTTCTTTGCTATACTCTGAACTCCGTACATTTTTTGCCAAATCCAAAATTCAGTAAAACATCGTTTGTGTCGTGAATCGCTGTTGTGCTTCCATTTCACACGCACAGCGCTGAAGCCTTCACCTTTGGCCCAGTCTTAGCCACATCCAGGGACCAGACCCAGGGCTGGCCAGCTGGACCTGGGCAGTGCCCACTGTCTCCTTGGAGACGAGAGAGGTCTTGCCTGCCCACGTGCGTGCTCAGCCCTGACCCCCACTCCTCCTCCTCCTCCCTGCTACTTGGCAGGAGCACCCTGGCTGCCCTCCCGGCGCCTCACCACCCCTCGCTGTCCAAACTTCGTGGTGACATCCCGCCACCATCTCTGTGGAGGGACCGAGGAGCCACTGGAGCATGTTGTCCTCCCAGAGTCCCAGGGCCTCCTAGTGAGCTTGCTGTCTCCAGCAGTGCCACCTCCGTGCACATACATGGGCACACGAAGACCAGAAGCAGAGCCTCCCCCCACCCACACTGCATGTTGGCGCATTCAGGGCAGCCAGGCTCTGCCCGCCAAGAGGGGTGGTCTTCAGCACAGGCAGAGTCCTGGGGTGGCCTAGAGCAGTGGCCCGAGCATGCTGATCAACTTTTAGCCAACAGGCCGGGCGCGGTGGCTCACGCCTGTAATCCTAGCTCTCTGGGAGGCCGAGGTGGGCGGATCGTTCTGAGCTCGGGAGTTCGAGACCAGCCTGAGCAAGAGCGAGACCTCATCTCTACCAAAAATAGAAAGAAATT
>CAUYSK010075630.1:0-15914 GCA_963575035.1 Avahi laniger
CCATTTCCAGGCCCCTGAAGTTATCCAGCACTGCTCCTCAGTGTTGAAAAGGGTTAGGAGAAGCTGCCGGCAGTCCTCTCAAGTGGGTTGATGGGTCTGACAGATACTCTCCAGGAGGTCTGTCATGGCTTGTGGCTTTTCTGAGTAAGGATGGGTGTGTTGCTTCCAATTCAGACTTGTAGTTGAAAAGGGTCGATAATAGAGTACTGGTGGCCCCTGTTGGACAGTCCCATCATCGACAACCCAGAGTTGATTTCAGATCTCATGGACTGGTAATTGGAGAGATGTAGTTGGGTTCTTGGAAGAATGGAGACAGTGAGCTATCAGAGTCTCCTCGGCCGGGTCATCAGGCATCGGGGGCAGTGAGTCAGAGGGTGGTAAAGTGTCTGGTGCTGACAGTGTGAGTCCAGGAGTTGGGTCACCAGGATTGTATGGAGGTAGCACAGGAAGTTCATCTTCCAGTGTCCCTTGGTGGATAGGCTTGGAGTTGGAGTCAAGAGATTTTCTTGGCTTCTGAGCAAAGAGGACCTTACTCTGACCCTTCTCTACACAGAATCGGACCCAAGGGGGCAAAGTTTGAGCAATTCCTAGCCAGGAATCGATATAGGGGAACTGATCTGGGTGTCCAGGGGTGCCTGTAACTCGTTTCCAGACTGCCTGTATAATAGAAGTGTCGAGGGTGCCCGAATCAGGCCACTCAACTGCAAAGGAGTACTCTTCTTTGTAGAGTATCTGGAGGCAATTCGGTGACATCTTAATTCTGTAGTCACCCGAAAATCCCTTCTTAAAATTTATTTTTCTTTTTTTTTTTTTATTTCAGCATAATATGAGGGTACAGATGTTTAGGTTACGTGTGTTGCCCTTCCCCCCACCCCCCCTCAGTCCAGGTTTCAAATATGTCCATCCCATTGCATGGTACATATTGCACTCTTTGTGTACCCCTGTACCCGTCCCCTCCTCCCTCCTCCCCCCTCCCCCCTGCCCAATATCTAATAGATATAATTCTTATATATGCACTTATGTTTTGATCCGTTAATACCAATTTGATGGTGAGTACATGTGGTGCTTATTTATTTTTTTTATTTTGGAACAATTTTAGATGTACATAGAGTTGCAAAGATAGTTTCTCTCTTCCTTTCAGCCTGCTTCTTTGAATGTTAACAACTAACATAACCATGGCACAATTATCAAAATGAAGAAATTAAGATTGCTGCATTATTATTAACTAAATTTCAGACTTCATTTAGAATTTTTTCACTGACATCCATTTTCTGTTCCAAGAATATATCCAGGATCCCACATTACATTTCATTGTCATAGCACTTTAGTCTCCTGCAATCTATAATGCATGCTAAGTCTGTTCTGAGTTTCATGACCTTGAGAAGTTTGAAAAGTATTGGTTAATTATTTTTTCATTTTAAAATTTATTTATTTATTTGAAACAGAGTCTTGCTCTGTCATCCTGGGTAGAGTGCAGTGGCGCCATCATAGCTCACTGCAACCTTAAACTACTGGGCTCGAGGGATCTTCCTGCCTCCGCCTCCCAGAGTGCTAGGATTACCTGGCCTATTGGTCAGTTATTATGTCAAATGTCCACCAATTTGGATGTATGTGGTATTTTCTCATGATTAGATTGAAGTTATAGATTTAAGGATAAATACAATAGAGTTGATCTGCTCATCGTATCACATAATATAGGGGATACGTGATGTCCGTATGTCTTATTACTGCTAATATTAAATGTAGTCACTTGGTTAAATTGGTGTCTTCCAGGTTTCTCCAATGTAAGAGTTTTTCCAAACTCTGTTAGAAACATGTCACTAATATAAGTCCACATTCAAAGGGAGAGAAATTAAGCTCCGCTCCATGGAGAGAGGAGTATCAAAGACTTTGTTGACATGTATTAAAACATCACAGTAATGAAAGAATCCTTTGGAGGGAGATTCTTTGAGAATATGCAGTTATCCTCATTCTCTTCAAAGCTTTGATCACTAATTTCATTTAATAGCATTCAATAGTGGATCTTGCCTGTTGTAATTATTTTTACGGTTAGTCTACTTTCTTCATTCCTTCTATATTTATTATTTGAAATTCTGCTTCTACTCATTTACTTATATCAGTATGAACTCATGAATATTTATTCTATCCTTTTGGTTATAATCAAATACTATCATTATTTATTTTGTTGTTCTAGTTGTTCCAGCTTTGGCTACTGGAAGCTCTTTTAGGTTGGCTCCTGTGTTTTTTCAAAACACCGCTGTACTTTTTGGTTTTGAATACTTCCCTACCTTCAGCACTACAGGCTATCCTTGCACTTTCATGTCCCAGATCTGGAATCAGGCATTTCTCCAAGAAGTCCTAATTCCTTTTGTTGGCAATTGGCATTTAGAAGCCAAGATCTGAGAGCCAGATGCCTTGGCTAGATATCTAGCATTACTAGGATGTTACTGCTTTTAGATCCTCTCAGTGATAGAGATAAGAAGGTAAGAAGTGTATACATGTATCCTAATCCATATATACACACTTATCTATATTTATTTCTATACATACCTGTATCTGAATAAATACTAACACAAGTATGAGAATACACAGATATCTTTGATTCTAATCCAGCACAATAAAGTTTATTTTAGCCTTCCCACTTTGATTATTTGAAACTTCTTTCCCCAATTCTGAGATACCTGGCTTGTATTATCTATATTTTTACTTATTTACTCAATCTTAGTAATACATGCAGTTTTAGAACTATTAATCAGAATCCCTGTGAGAAACAAGTCTACCAGCTAGAGTAAAGTGCGCATGATTCTTTTGTCTTTAGCCTGACAGTATCTAGTCACAATATAGTTGAGCAAAATTTGGCACTTTCAGAGGTGTTACATCACACATTTATTACATTAATTTGTCATAGTCTATATTCAACCTTGGTTTCTGCTGCCAATGTGGTTGGTTTCTAAAAAAATTTACATGCAGTAAAATTCACTTCTCTTGGTGCCTGGTTCCACAGGTTTTAACAAATGAATAGAATCACAGCTTATTTATTTTTACCTCAAGTTTTCTTGTAAGGTTAAAGCTAAACAAAAATTTCTACCAATTTATATCCTGACAATTGCCTAGGCATACAGGATCTAACTTTTCTCCTTCAGGTGGTCATTAGTTGCACTGATGACCCTCCTGAGGCCAGTCTACTGTTTATTTCCCCAAAACATACATCTTAATCTCACATTTTCCCCCAAAAAAACGTCTTGTTCTCCCAGACGATGGAGCCTTGTAAAGAATCTTGTAGCGGATTCTGGGGAGAAGGTGGAGTAGAAAGTACCAGGAATCTGTCTCCCTACCCAGGCGACAATTGCCCTGGCAGAATCTGTCTGATATGACTATTCTGGAACCTGAGGGTATATTGAAGGCTTGCAACTTCCAGGAAAAGGCTCAGATGGTAACTTGTTAATTTCAGTCAATTTCAGCTCTTAGCTCCCTTAGTATCAGTAGGTCTTCCCCAAGGCCTGGTGTCAGGCAGCTGTGCGCATGTTCCGGAAGCAGCATGCACATGGTCTGTGAGAGCCAGGATGGGCAAAAAACATGTTTTCTTCTGAATATCAGGGAACTGTGATCTAATCTCTGATTGCTGTTTCTGATCTGCCCATTACTGCAAGTCCCTCCCTCTCCATCTCAAGTGACTTTTAGGATATTAAAGGGCCAGCACCCTCCCGTGTTTGTTTTTCTCTTTTTTCCCTGTGGGAACTAGACATCATAGACTAGGACATTTCGAAACATCTGCATATATGGGGAAAATTAGAAAGCTACTGCACATGCCTAGGAAAAGGGGCAGGCTCAGAAACAACCTGAGGAAACCTTAAGTTTATATCTCAGGCAGATCCTTGGCACAAGATGGACTACAACAATTTAAAAAACACCAAAAACAGTATCACAAAAACAGCCACCCTTGAGTAAGGGGGAGAATCTGATTTCCAGAGCTACTACATTATTAGATTCAAATGTCCAGTTTTCAACAACGATAACAACAAAACCATAAGACATACATTGAGAGAGAAAAGTATGGCCCATTCAGAAGAAAAAAAAACCATCAGAAACTGTCCCTGAAAAAGACCAGACAGGAAAATTACTAGATAAAGATTTTAAAGCAACATGTTAAAGATGTACAGAGAACTAAAGGAAAATGTGGAGAATGTCAAGAAAAGGATGTGTGCATAAAATGGAACTATCAATATATATTAATAGAAAATCTGTAAAGAAATAAAAAAATTCTGGAGCTGAAAGTATAATGATTGAAATGAACATTTTGTCAAATGGATTCAAAGGCACATTTGAGCAGGCAGAAGAAAGAATCAGTGAATTTTAAGATAAGATAATAAAATATAAAGGCTAAGGAACAGAAGGAAAAATGATTGAAGAAAGTGAATCAAGTCTAAGTGAACTATGGGATACCATCAAGTATACTTTAATGACGAGGATGGTAACATGTATCCCCAAATAATTCTACAGTTTCCTCCTCCTTGTTTAAAAGCATGTCGTGGCTTTTGGATATGCGCTAATGACTAAGTTGTCATTGATCATCTCCTCTTATTCTCATACAGATTGCCAGGTATCAGATAGTTTGATATCCTCCAAATGACATTGTCCCAGTCTTCTCGAGTCTCTGAGAGACCATCACAAGGAGCTTTAGGATCTTTCTTTGATGTTACTGCCCATTAGGTTACCAAAAAGGGATCAAAAAAATTACTAAATGAATAGTGAAATGTTTTTAATTATGTAATGAAAATTAGTGAAATAAACACTGCTTCCTAATAAGGCAAGAAAAGAAATAATAGTCATCCAGATGGGAAAAAAAATAAAATTTCTTTATGAAAAATTGACTTGATCCTCTATTTAGAAAATTCTACAGAATTTTTTAAAAAGTCTGCTAGGATATACTAGTTTATCAGAGTTAATATATAAAATCAATAATATTTCTTTACACTAGCAATGAACAATCAGAAATTTAACTTTAAAAAGACAACATCACTTACAATAGTATCAAAAATAATAAATACTTAAGAACAAATTTGTACGAAGACCTGTACATTTGTCTCAAAATAGAGAAGACTTAAACAAATGGAGAGATATCCTGGTTAATGGATTGAAAGACTCAATATTGTTACGGTATCAATTATAATCACATTGATTTACACATTCAATGCAATACCAATCAAAATCCCACCAGACTTTTTGGTGTAGAAATTTACAGGTTCTAACATTTATATGGAAATGCAAAAGACCAAAAATAGCCAAAATAACTTCAAAAGGAGAAAAAAGTTGGAGGATTTACATTATCTGATTTTAGGGTTTATGATAATACTAAAGTAATCAAGAGAGTGAAATATTAAAGAGAAACAAATACATCAATGGAACAGACAAGTATTTGCAAAAAGAACCACATATACATACAGTGTTGATTTATTTTCAACAAAAGCACAAAGGGCACTCAATTAAAGAAGAAGAACTGAATAAATAAACGATGCTGTAATAGATAGACATTGCTACTTAAAACAATAAACTTTGACCCATACCTTGCACAATATTAAAAAAAAAACTCAAAACACAATAATAGAACTAAGTATAAAATCTAAAATTATAAAATTTTGACAGAAAATGTACTTTTTTTCTTAGAAACAACACCAAAAGCACAAAATTTAAAAACTTTTGTTCTCCAAAGGATGCTTTTATGAAAAGGAAAAGGGCAGGTAGAGTCTGGGAAAACTTTGTTAGACATTCATTGAATAAAATACTCATAACTGAAACTTACAGAACTCTTACAATTCAACAAGACCATAAAAAGGACACAAAAATTGCACAAAAATATTTAAACATTTTACCAAACAAGATACACAAATGATAAATAAGCACACCACAAAACACTTAACATCATTAGTCATTAAGGAAATAAATTAAAATCACAGTCTGGTTCCACGACACACCAACTAAAATGACTAACTAGAATGACTAAAACGTCAAAGATTGACCATACTAAGCGTTGGAAGGATGTGGAGTGATCGGAATGCTTATGCCACTAGTGGGGATAAAAATGGGGCAGCCACTTGGGAAAAGTATTTGGCAGTTTCTTAAACATTGTCCTACTATTGGGACATGGACGTTTCCCTCATAGATTTTATTAATACCTCAGAAAAATGCCCACACAAGGATTTATATAGTCAATTACATATCAACAAAGCTGGAAAAGAGAAAACAGAACGCATGTTAATTTTTTAGTGTCTTTGCACTATTTTGTTTGCAGGAATGTAGTACTGCTCTATTTGTGCCTAGAAATTCCTACTGACCCCTTGAGAAAAGCCCATGCCTTTGACAAAGTTCTTCACTCTCATGGCGAGTTCCTGGAGCCTGTTCCACAGTTGGTTTTGGCTCACCAATTACCCTGCATTCAAATTAGTAACATACCTGTGTCCTATACCCTCCCAAGAGGCTGACAGCACCTTCGAGTCAAGAAAATCACCTGATTCATCACAGAGCAGACATCAGCAATTGACTTTGATGACTGTCACCTGGTTCTCACCATGACAGTGTTATAGTTGCCAAATTAAAACATACCAGAGACCCTTGGCTCTCCTTGCAGCAAATCTGCCTCCTGGTAGATTTCACAGGGAAACAGAAATCATTGGCATGGACAAATACATTGCAATGAATAAACTCATCTCGTTACCTGACAATTAGGCATAAACCTCTGAAACACATGCCTTTCAGTGGCTAAAGACTATACAGACAGTAGTTGACAAATCAAGGAAAATGGATTTCAGATCACAGACCCTGAGTCAGGATAGGTTGTGTCTGTCTATATAGATACTCCTTGGAAAGGATATGGGTGAGGGATCGGAGCACTCATTCATCACACTAAGATATATACATATCTGTGATATGCTGTAAGGTTGAAAATCCCAGAGACAGGCGGCAGGATCTAGAGCCCAGAGGCATGGTGGGATGTGCTAGGATGGATGTTATGGAGGGACTGTGGACTCGTTTTCCACTTCTCTTGTCTCCTCTCCACACTCAGGAACACTCTGGGACTATTCCACAGCTCTGTGATGCTGACCTGGGACTCTAACGTGTTATGGTACAGAGTGCAAGAAGTGACCACCGAGAGACTGAATTGAGCAGAATTGTGAGTATTAGCTGGCCAGCGACTACCCTCTGCACCACTGAGAGGCAGCAGCACAGAGAGCAGTCCAAAGCCGAAAAGATGAGAAGACTTTATGCTAATTTGGGGGGAGGCTACGTGACATTAGACACGACATAGTGGAACAAAAATAATTACATCATACATTCCATAGCCATGGGGTTTGGGACCTGCCTCAGACCACCTGCCCGGCCACATGACTGATTACAATCTTTGAGCAAGCAAGGTTACAGAAGCAGATAGCATCAGTTAAGGCAGGGAGCATTCTTTCTTGGGTGAGGCAAGTGCAGTAAATTTTACTGCAGACAACTGGGGGGTTTACACAATCAGTTACAAGATCATTGCTTACAGAGCACAGATTTTTCTATTAAGGGCGAGGTTTACAAAGTATAAGCTTTTTACTCTATAGACAGGAATGAGTCTTGAAACAGCGTTTTCATAATAACTTTTCATATTTTTGAGACCTAGTACTACAAACGGACCATGTGTTCTCTGCGTCCACTTACTGAGGCAGCAGCACACTTCAGATCATGGAGAAATCTGGCATTTTATTGAGCCCTGGACTTTGGTTCCATCTTTTAGTTTTGAATGTGGTTAGGATCTTCTTAGTATCATGTAAATACACCCAGGTTAATCCATATTTACCAATGTCTGCAAAAAACAAACATCCATCTGGTAAAGGAACCCCAGGACCAGCCCACAAAAGAGATTGAGAGCGTTATTTTCACTTCAGTAAACACACTCTCTCTCTCTCTCTCTCTCTCTCTCTCTGCTTGCAACGCATTCTTTGTCACTTGCTTTCATTATTCATTTGGGAGAAGACAACAACCGAGGGATTCAGCATGCATCTGGTAACAAAAGTACACTCATGAGGGTTAAGAGTGGGCATAAGTCGGAGCTGTTCATGGCCCCGGGGTTTCTGTGTCATTCCTTTCTCTCCTGTCTGGCTTCTGCTCCTTCGTAAGGTTGTTTCTTTCCTTTTTTTCTTGACCAATGGGGATGTTGTCTCCTCTGCCCTTGGGCGGGTGTGTTTTTTTACTTTGTTTGGTTAGACCCGGATGTGTCCAAGTGCCCAAAGCTCACTGGGGCCGGGGGGCAAACCACAATGTCTCACAGTGTGCCCCGTGTTGTTTCTGGTATGTTTCTTATGACAGTTTCAAAGATGTCTGATTTTTGTATTCAATGAGAAATTGATGGCTTGTAAATATCTGGTACAGGAATTAGTCTCCTAGACTGAAGTTAAATATTTATATATATGAATAATATATATACACAATAGTATGTATTTTATATCTAACTACATCTAGATATATTTATAATATTCTTTGCTGATTCTGATGCCTGCCTGCCACACCCCCCCCTTCCTCCCTGATCTCTGGACCCCATTCTTTTGCTCTGATGTCACAATAGTTTCCTCCCTCCCCAATACAGAAATCCCCAGCGGGCTCTCCTCCTTCACCCTCGTTAACCTGCACTGCTCATTCATGCAGCTGCTTCCTCTTCCACTGTGGTTTCTGGCTGTCAATTTTCCCTTGAGGGTACAAAGCCATCAGTGGAAAGCAAAAGTTGAGTGAAAGTTTTAGGTTTTTCTGAAACTCTCATGTGAGGATTTTTTTTTTCCTCCTGGTGAATATTTTTGGAAATGAAGAAATGTCCCTGTTACAATGATATAATAATAGCAGATGAGGCAAAAAGGAAATAGAGAACAGGATCCCTTTTACTCAGGAGGCTGTTAAAATATTTACACAGGATGAGAGCCACCTACTGGCCAAGGTGGACAAAAACAGGCACAAAGTTTGTGGAGAGCAGGGTTCTTCTGTTCCCTGGAAGGGGAGATTTTTCTCTCCAGGTAAAAGGTGCTCTTTCTAAGAAGGAACTGATCCTAATAGTGGAAGACACTTGTTTTCTTAGCTTTTTCGTCTTCGAAAAAGTAGTTCCAGTTGTAGGCAGGAGATGTTGTCTTTGGACAATGGGTAGCCATGTGGAGAGAGAGAGAGGCAGAATGTGTCCCTTGCCTTCAGCCTGCTCAGCCATCCTGGCCCTCCTGACTCATCAGTCTCTCTGTGTGTTGTGCTGAACTAAGAGTCAGTACAGCTGCAAATCTGGGTGTAGAACTGCAAGGGAAATCGGGAAGAAATCTCCCGTTTGAAGGTACATCAACTTTTTCTTAACAGTAAGTTGCTAATTTTACAAATTCATCCCTTAGATCACTTTAAGTTACTTTAAAATTAGCAGAACATCCTCACTGTCATTTTGAATAATGTCTGGACTTGAATACCTTCTGCTTTCACTCAGTAGTAAGAGAGCACAGACATTTGTAAAGGGATTTCACAGGATGCCGTTCTTGCCAAATGACAGTTGGTAGAGATACCTGTTTGGGTAGAATTTGGGAACTATTAAAGTGATCTGTGAAATAGTCTAATTGAAGAAGTTAATCAGGAAGTGTGTGTGTGAATTGCTCAGGTAGTGAAAAGGGGCTTCTCATATTAGGAGGGATCTCTCAAATCTTTGTTCAGTTTATAGACCCAACTTTTAGATTGCTCTTTCCAAGTGGGAGAGGGGAGAGATTGGGTAACTCAAGGTTATATTTTACAATATATTTGTCCCTCACTTTTCTTTATTTCTCCACTGAATGTGGAGCACCCAGTTTAAGAGCAGGGAAAAATATTGTATTTGGATTGGCCTGGTTCTCTCTCCTCTCTCTCTCTCTCTGTCTCCCTCTCCCTCTCTCTTCTCTCTCTGTCTCTGTCATTGCTTAACACCTTTCAAATATAAATACTCCTTCTATTCTTTGGTTATTTTTTATGGTGCTTATTTCTTTAATGTAATTTTACTTTTTATTATTTATCATTTTATGTTCCATGGGCAAAAATTATATAATGTAGCTTTGTATTCTCACCTTACCCTGAAAAATCTCTGTAACCATAGCATGATCATATGCAGAAGTTAATTTTTTATATATGCTAAAGTATTGGAGAACACAAGTGAGGAGGTGGTAGAGCTGGCAGCGAGGGGTGCTATCACAGCCTGCCCCACACAGGTCCCTGGGCAGCACAACTAGAGAGGGACACATGGACCTTGGTCCTCCATGGCTCCCTTGGAGAAGCTTTAGGAAATAATGGTGTAACCCCAGCTGGAGACAGCTGAGCTTTGTGAGCTCAGAGAAGAGTGTGAACTTGGCCATGCTTCGATCCTCTCAGCCTGCCAACTCTGCAGTGCGGAAGTCAAGGAAGTGCCATGTGCACACAAACAAAGTAAAAAAAGGGAACCCTGCTCACATGACTACACCCAATGAGCTGGAAAAGAATTTAGGAGCTCATCTGTGCCCCTATTTACATGCTTCCACATTCTAATTCCTTAGGAGACGACTGCACCAGGCACAAAACTCTGATTTGTTCAAACACCCAGAGTGCACATCATGAAGCATGAAGAAAAAAGAGCTAGCAGCAGTTTGACAATTTGCAAGGAGAACAGAGATGTTTAACATGTCAACTGGAACAGCTGCAGGTCTTCAGGAGACGAAGCAATAGGAATGGGCAGCATTGAATCATCTGTTTAGATCATTTTGATCAGAGGAAGAGAAGATTGAAGTGGATCCTGAGAGCCCAGAATTCTCTCACAGAGACACAGCCAATATCAGTGACCCCAGCAAGAACAACATTGATATCACAGCAGCCTGTAGAGTATTGGAAAAGACGAAGCTTATTCCAGTGCTAGCTGCATCTTGTGTTTCCACCCTAGGATCCAGCAAGTCATCACAGTGTAGGGGAAATTATTCATGGGGCCAGTGCAATCCAAGGCATCTTTTAAATGCTGGTCATGATGCAACTTCCTTTAAAAAGACAACAAAATGAACCAGTACTTGAATAGATGGGACATAGTAGGTGTTTGTGTATGTTTAGCAGCAAGTGGGGCAGAGCCTTTCCAGCAGGACGATTATTAGTAATGTGCATATAGGAAAATGATAATTTCTAATGGCAGCAAAGACCTTTCTCAAAATCCATTTATTTAATTCAGTTACTTGTTTGAGAAGAGGACACCTGTAGATAAATTCTCTTTCTTTTTGCTCCTGTGGGTACATTCTGCACACAATAGTCACATTTAAAGTTAAAATTTCAATCAGAATTCTCTGGAATAGAGGCCTTATGACATGCAGTCAAACAAGGTAGGTCAGATCATTTCTTTACGGCCAGTTTTTATACAAAAGGGCAAAGGGAAAGGTAGAGTAATATTTTAGGTTTTAAGGCTGGCTTTGGGGAAAAGAAGTGCTGATTTCTATGACCTACCTTGGGAAAGAGGGATTCTGGTTTCTGTGGCTAACCTTAGGGGGAAATAGGACTGACATATAGGAGGACAGGAGAGGATGAGAGAAGAACTTTTGCTTCTGAAGCCTTCACTTTGTGGTATTTTCTGAGTCCCAACAATCTATCTGAATAGATAAGAAAATAGTCACCATCTGCTAAGTCCTGACTGAGGCCATAATAGATATTCTATTAAGTGCTTTTAAATGTTTTAGTTTGTTTGATACAACAAATCTTGAAATATTTCTATCCTGTTTCAAATTTAAGAAATCTGAGGCTCAGAGGAGTTATGTGAATTGCCCAGGATCACAGCTATCTCCTGGCAGAATGAAGATTCAATTCAGAATCTATATTGCATCTTATAAGTAATCAATTAAGTTTTGTATTTTGAAATTATGATACAAATTAATCCAAAAATTACACACTGCCTTACTATCTTTTCTTGATTTTATTATATTCATTAAAATTTTATTGTTAATCCTTAGGAATTTATAACTTTTGTGAAATAATTACCCTCCATATAGATCAAATTTTAATTTAATCAGGAAGAAAAGAAGCAACAGAGAAGAAAAATGAAGTGTATTTTATAATGACGGTAAAAGCAATGTGACAAAGTGAATATTAGGTGACCACATTATTAAAGCACATAATTCCTGGAATTTTTGTACTGTAGTGGTAATAGGATTTAGGGAAAAGGATGTATCTGATGTTAAAATGATAGAAATAATTTTCAATAAAATAGTTATATGATGATAACCAGGCAATCTAGGCAGTTATCGATGTAAACTCTCAAATCGTACGATAGATGAAAATAAAATCCTAATGGAATATAGAATTGATGTAAGATAAGATTTCAGAAAGGGAATTAGTAGAGTGCAGGCTTTAGTCATGATGTACCAAGAAGGCTTGAACATATCCTACTCCTATTAACATCTAGATAACTGGCAAAAAACACACAGAACACAAGTTTATAGAGATATTGGACAACAGGCAGCTCAGGGCTGTGACCCAGAGGCAAAGAAAAAAAGACCTCCTTGAGTTCAGTGATTAAGCTGACTTCCTTCCTGCTAGTTTGGGGAAAGGAAGAAATGTAAGCATCCAGGCTTCCAGATAACCAGTCCACGGCTCTGAGGCAGGTCAGAGCTGAGAGATCAAATGGTGCAGCTGATGATTACGAAGGCCCTCAGAGGGGGTGGGCGTTAGATCTTGGGAATGTTGATGGCCTGGATCAAGTGTGTGTCTGTGTGAGTATTGGCCCAGTTCCTCTGAAGACCTTTCCGCGTATGTCTCTTAAATACAGAACATGGTAGTTTCCATTTTCTGAAAGTTCCTGTATACTTCTTCTTTTTTTTTTTTTTTTACTTTACTGTATGTATTCTCTAAATAGATTAGAGGACATAACAATTTAAACTATTCTATTTATTTCCTCAATTTAAGTTTAATTTGCCCTAAGAAACTTCAGCTTTTTCAATATAAATAGATTCAAATCTCTGAAATGAAAAGAACTCTTTTTGTTACAGTCAAACCCTTGTAAGTAGTGGTTTTCTTCTTGCTGAGAACAAAAATTTACTTCTGTCCTGGGCTCTGTTTTCACCTTCTTTATTTTTCATGGCACTCTGTGGATTTGTCCTCTTGAGAAGGATTTGTTAGACATGTTTGACAAGTAACCTTCTTAGGAAAAAGTTGTATATCTTGTTCACTATTTTATCATTATCACAGGGCTCATAGTAATGACTCCAGATACAATTATTAACAAATAATATTGTCAGATTTTCTCTTACAAAGGAAGACTTTCAAGTATGGCTCTGTGGCTGGGCTTCACTAAGGCCTTAAGTCCAGGATTATTACAGTTTTCCACTCTTTGAACATTTTCTTACTAATGGCTCTTCAGGTATTTGCCAAAATTACTGGTTATCTTATGTTAAAATAGATTAGGATTGAATGTGTCAATCCTAATTTCAAGAACCACAATGTTTCTACATGTTTCTCAGCACCACCTCAGCTCTCAGGTTAGATAGGATGTTTTCAATCTTACCTTCTGGCTCCATGCGCACTCAGCCGCACATCTTCCAGTTTCACTTTTGCTAACTCACTTTTACTGGCTGGTGTGAGTTGGCTCATCATAACTTTAAACTTTTAGTATACCTTTATTAGAGAATGATTTCTTTTGTCCCCCAAACAATCAACTTCCCCGGACCCCAGTGTGCTTCTGTAAACAGCCTAGGTTGCAAGCTGTGACACCTCTTCTGGTCAGATACAAAGGTGTAGAATATTTCCATAGCCTCTCGATGACAGGAGTAAAAAATTTGCAAACAGTATGTGTGTATGTGGGTAGAAGATTGAGTAACTTGTCTTCTTTCTTTTTTTTTTTTTTCATTTTTATCTTAAAAAGCAAAAGTAATTTTATTTTGTCGAGTGTTGATTTGTATTGAATTCAATTCATTAAACTATTGAACATTTATTACACTCTAGGTTTCTGAACTGGCTGCAGGAGATTTTTCTCCTATAAGAAACTTATTTTGAATTAACTACTAACCATCCCTAGATTTTTCAGTCAGTGCATTTCCACTGAGGTTCTCGGTTCATCATTCTCTGTCTCACAGTGAAAATGTAGGGCAATGTGGTCCTGAATAAGATGCTAGATCAAATTATTCTACTTTTCTTTACTGGTTTCATGACTTTCCGTTTTTATACATTCTTTTTAATTTACTGTTTTTCTTTGCAGGGTTGTTTCGTTGTTTCTGGATCACTTTCTATTTCATCTTGAGGTTAGTCCCTCAGCAGAGAAGTAAAAACGGAAATGTAAAGGGCCCGTACCATCATTTTCCATAATTTTAATACCTCGTTTTTTTCCTTGTTTCAGTTAACCTTTATAAAAATCTGTCATTGTATTTGGACATGTTGAAGCAAAAGGAAAACAAATGCAAGTCTGAATATGATGAAAATGAAAGAATTAAAGTGAAAAAAGATACTTTAATTCTTTTAAATTAAAGCGGTGAAAAAAAGACAATGGGAATCATTCTCTTCTCTTACTAACCCTTCCACCTACCCCATATGATTTCTACTCATTAATTCTACCAAGCCAACTCTTATTAAGGTTGACAATTCCATCTATTTCCCGACTCCAGTGAATGGTTTCAATCCACAGAGCAGCTTTCTGACATTCGACAGAGTATTAATCAAAATAGTGATAAATTGTCATTATAAATAATTTACTATGTCATAAAACAGTAAATGTATGAATATGATTTTCAGTACATAAAATTCATGAAATCTATCTGGACACCAATATATTTCAAAAAAGTGAACACTGTGCAGAAAAGAAAATTAATCCATATTCTTTTTTCTATAGAAATAAGTCCACCCTATTTCTCTCCTCCACTTCAGAAGGCAAAGCTCTCAAAGTTATTTTTGATATATATTGTCACTAACTTCTCTAATTTTCCCTGCCACTAACTCTACTATAATTTCTGCTGAATAATTTTACCAAACTACTTTTCACTAAGATCACCAATGCCAGCTATTCTCCCAATATAGTGGGAAGTTTCAGTTCACATTTTGTATTAATGTATTGATTCTTCTAAACAGTTTCAGTCTTTTAAATATGCTCTTACCAACATTCTTTCTTGTCCTTATAATGTATGGCCATTCCAACTCTATTTCCTCTCCTTTGTCTTTAAAGTTAAGATCATAGAACAAATTTTAAGTCTTTTTCTTATTCTGTAAACTCTTCCCACATGACTACATCTATTACTTCTATTTCTAGGCTTTCAATTTATAGAATCGCTTGTAAATTGCGGGCTCAAATACCCAATTGCCAATGAACATGTGTACTTAGACGTCCACCAGTCAACCATAGAGGATATCTACATATTTTTATTTTATTTCCTGATATGCCTTGTTCCAGCATCCGCTGAGAAAATTTCAATACTTTTTCCTTCTCATTACAGCATTTAACCCAACAAATATTATTAAATATGATTATCATTTTTTGGTTATTTTCCTTACAAAAATCAAGAACGCGAGAAAGCAGTCACTTTATTTGTTATGTTCATCTCTATATCCCAAGGGCAACATACATCTTGGCTTAGTGAAAGGCAATTCTTACTTATAACTTGAATTTAATAATGATGGACAAATGAGTTTAATCATCTTCATTAATGAGGTTCGAAAATAAGGCCAGTAATGTCTTATTTAAAGAGTAAACAGGCCAGGCGCGGTGGCTCACGCCTTTAATCCTAGCACTCTGGGAGGCCAAGGCGGGCGGATTGTTTGAGCTCCGGAGTTCCAGACCAGCCTGAGCAAGAGCGAGACCCCGTTTCTACCAAAAATAGAAAGAAATTAATTGGACAGCTAAAAATATATAGAAAAAATTAGCCGGGCATGGTGGCGCATGCCTGTAGTCCCAGCTACTTGGGAGGCTGAGGCAG